>CAUYSK010085182.1:0-35480 GCA_963575035.1 Avahi laniger | reverse complement strand
GCATTGAGTCTAGTTCCAGAACTTCTGTTCTCAACCATTATGGCCATTTCTCCATGATGATGAGGGATGCTTATAAGATATTCATGACCTAGAAAGGTATTCATCACCAGCTGCGTATCAGAATGGAGAGGCGGACACGCCTTACGTCAGCGTGGTTCCTCCAGGTGTAATCCCTGGACCAGCAGCAGCAGCAGCACCTGGGGACTTGTTAGAAATGAAGACTCTGCCCCCCCACCCCAACAAAGCAGAAAGTCTGAGGGTGGGGCTGGCAGTCTGAGTCTTAACAAGCTCTCAGAGGATTCGGTGCTCCATGAAGCCTGAGAACCAAGACCTTGTAAGTTCCTGTGGCTCTCCCTCCCTGCATATGGGCTAATTCCCTTGTTACAAATCCCCACATCGCACCTCGTTAACTATCTGTACTGATTTGGTCAAAGCCTTCATTTTCTGCTAGCCTGTTACTCCGAAGGGCAGGACCTTGTTGGATTAATTTATTTCTAACACAGCAGCTGGCTCCAAACCAATCAATAATTTGTAAATGTGGTGATTAAATAAACTGTGACACAATCATGTATTGCAATATTCCACAGCTACTCCAGGTAACACTGTAGGAAACGTGTAACGGCGTAGAAGTAACAGCACGTGGAGAAGAGCAGTTTGCAAAAGACCGTGCACGTAGGGCTCTGCTCCAACGCCAGGGCTCGCCGGGGTCTTAGCGGTCCCCGGTCCGCGGTCGTCCGCACCGCAATTAACCTCTCCCTGTCCCATCCTCTCGGTGCCCTTCACTTGCAACTCTTCTAAAGCACGAATTGCAATCTACCGTTATTAAGTCACTCATGTTCCGCTGGCTATTTCTGCCATGGGATTGTGAGACCCCGGAGAGGGAAGGCACATCTTAATCATCTTTGTGTCACCCACAACACCCAGTACCACGCTTTACAAAGAGCAGAGGACATCTGGAAGTATTTACTAAATTGAATTTGCAGAACCTCATGGTAGCCGACGTCTTCTACTTGAAAGTTATTTGTTTAAAAGTTGGGGGCACCCAACGCTTGATATTGCGAATATATACATAGCAAGGCAGCTTGGCTTTAAAATGAGGGTGAGAGACCAGTTACACAGACTAACAGAACTTTATCTGTGCAGCGAGTGCTAACAAAAGGGAAGTTAAATAACTACCGACCCAACTCCCAGTGCTCATGGGCCGTTAAAGGAAGTTGCTACAACCAACACCCAATCAACTTTGTGCACAAATACAGATGCAGTGCAGCAAATACAAACAACGAAAAAACCCATATTCATTTCAGGAAGGCTCCAGAGCTTTGGCCACCACTCAAGAACTACTTGGACTCCAGTTGAGAGGAACATCTCTGGGGTGCTTAGCTTCTTGGTTTTGGGGAACCATGAGGAAAACAAGTCATACAAAATTTCGTTCTGCTTCCAATTCCTTTGGCTTTGAACCAAAAAGAGCCCAAATCCCAGGGTGTCAGTGGAGGAAACGGGAGAGAGAACAGCCTCGTGCCTTCTCTTCAAATAATTTGCACATGGGTTTTCTAGACTCACAGGCACTGCCAACTGGTCCAAAGAGACCAGTGACTTCTAGATGCCCGGCCGTGGACTCCCTAATGTCCTTGTAAATTAGCCAATGCAGTGGGCACATGTGGAAAGAAAACAAACCATTTGGAGAACACCTTTTAAAAGAAGGGCGTGGCTTCAATACTTAAATAAGGACCCTGCCAAGCTGACAGTGACTGAACAACCCTCATGATTAAGTGAACAATGTGGTCACTGCCAGAATGTAGAGCAGCCCACCTCCTTCGCCCCAGCCCTCCTCTAAGTGACACACCTCCTTCTCCCTTCTCACAGGCTCTGTTTCTGTTCTGCCAAGCCCCAATTCATTTGTTTTTAATTCAAAATCAAGTCAACAGCTATTAATGACTCTTAATGGTGCATATACTATGTTGTGCTAAGAGGTTTCCAAACCCCATGTCCAACAGTCGGCCACATATAAAAGACTGAAGTAGTTCAACATACATTTAGATGTGTTGGTCCAGTTAGTACATGATTAATGTACTTTGGATCGAAGGCAAAAACGATGTATTAAGGGGAAGGACATTTTCATTGCTTCTTCCTCACTGATTGTTTAGGCTCCATACAAGAAGCAACAGCATAAAGCATCTAGAATTTCATTTCAGTAATATATGATGAAAAATGAACAGAGTAAGGCTCGTACCTGATCCTGGGGGGCCTCGCATTCCGGGGAGCCCCATGCCTCCTTCTGGTCCTCTTGGGCCTGGCACCCCTGGAAGCCCTGGGATTCGGGGGCAGGCGTCCACATCTGCAGGTGGCCCAGGTTCACCTGGAATTGGAATCCTCATTTGTGGGATGGATTCACATGCCTACGAGTAAGCTCCTTCTGCATTCTCTGGCTAAAGATGGGCTTCTGACACTACATTGAAATGCTAACAAGAGATTCAACAATCCAGTGTAAGTTCCAGGAAGGTGAGAACTTGTCTTGTTCACTGCAGGGGACGTGAAAAACTTCCAGAAAGCATTCGTTGAACAAATGAATGACTGGCTGACCAAATGAGTGAGTGGAATATCAGAGGAGGCAGAGGAAGCATGAAATAGTGAAGGTTTGATGAGGCAGCAATAATTTGATGGCCTTCACAGGTTTTCCAATCTTTGGGCCATTTTTTCCTGGGGTGCCAGCCACAGGTGGTGTTGCAAGAAGGCCTTGTAGGTTCCTAAAGCTCAGCTTGCTGTGTCCCTGCCTCATTACATCGCAGCCAGGTGGTTTCCCTGGTGTCAATTACTCGAACAGAATTTCAGGATCCCTAGAAGTGCTAAAGCAGTGACTTTCAACCTGGCATGAACGTTGGACTTATCCAGGGGAGTTGTGAAAATATACTCATGCCTGGGTCCCACCTCCAGAATACTGGTTTAGTTGATGACAATATGCCTGCGCAGTGCTCTCAATGTTGGCTGCACAATAAACCCAGCTGGGGAGCTTTTTAAAAGTACTAATGCTGGGATCCCATCTAGACTTATTAAAAGGGAATTTCTGGGGATGGGACCCAGGCATCAGTATTTCTTTTAAACTCCCCACATAGTCCTAGCATCCACCAGGGCTGAGAAGCACTGCTCGAAAGCTGAAATTCTGACTTCAGCACATCAAAATCATCTGGCTGGTTTGTATGAAACCAGAGTTTCTGAGGCAGGATGACTGAGGAGGGGCGCAACATGTACATTTCTAACTTCTTCCCAGGTGAGGCCAACAGCGTTGATCTAGGAACCTCACTCTCAGGATCACTGGCTAAAGGTTTGACATTTTTTTCTTTTTGGTTACATTCACTATTTTTAAGACACTTTTTCTAAAGCTTCATTCAGTCACAAAAAAAAAAAAAAAACCCACAAGGGATAATAAATAATAACACTGAGCAATAATGATAACAGCTCACACTTACTAAACACTGTATCATGCATGTATCAGGCCCGGCACTAAGTGCTTCACTATTAAATCCTCCCTACAAGACTGGGTATGTGCTACGGTCATGACGATACTGCAGATAAGAAAACTCAGGCTCCGGCAAATAAGTGGCATATCTGTGGTGACACAGCTAACACACGGCAAAGTCCAGATGAAAATCCAGGGTGTTCTGGCTCCAGACCCAGGCTCTTAAACACCAAATCATACTGCCTCAAGAACTCCTAATATCTGGGTGAGGAATTCCATGAAATAAAACATATTTTAAAACATACCATTTGATTAGTTACAATTTTCTTCAAAGATACTCAAATGTGCAAAATAATTTTAGAATAACAATGAAAAAGGAGCAAGAAAATCCTAGAAAAACGTGGCCCTAACAACAAAATTTGCTAATGTGCCTGTACAAAGTGGACTTGAACTCCATGAGCTGTTTGGAATTTAACCCCTTGTAAACTATGATATGAAACCACGAGCAACACAGGACCAGATGTATTTCTCCGGTAGGTACAGTTTAATGCAAAACGTGGCTTTTCCACTATGGTGACTTGAGAGAGATGCATGGGAACATTTCCTATCTTGCCTGACTAATCTGGACCTTTCTCAGTGGTGGGGGGTGGGGTGGGGGGTGGGCAATGGGGGCATTGGCTGGTACTTCGTATTTAGAATTTTGATGTTATCCTCAAATGCATTTATCCATACAATCGCAGAGAGACGGGATCGAAATGAACACATTAAATATACAACTTCAATTTTTAAATATAAATATTTAAAATAGCAGGATTTACAAAATATTTTGCTTTTGCTTTTCTTTACTTTCTAATAAACCAGAAGCTGAAAGAGAGGGGCCAAGGCCTCTCTTTTAAGGGCCCTAAAAAATGTGGAGTCTGTATTCAAGGAAATTTTCATTAGGACTAATAACAGATGCCTGGAAAGAAAAATGTAAGCATTCACAATTTTCCTTTTTTCCTCTTGAGAAATGTTTCTTATTTTCTTTGAAAATGTCAGGCATGAAATAATATGTTGCTTTTGCATTTCAGAGCATGAAATGTACATTTTCTTTTTAGCACACAAAGAAATGTTCTCCTTGCAAATGGACTTAAGAGTGTGATGATAGGAAAGGCTTGTCATGGCCCCTTACTGAGTGTTTAGGGCCCATCTTTTAATGTTGTTGATACTTATTTTAGGGATGTTCTATGTATTTATATTACAGAATTTATAAAAGGAACTTACGTTGGTATGTACTACAGCGTTTGACAGAGAAAGCCTCACACTTCATGCCCACACTGAAATTATATAAGCTGAGTATCTACACCACCTTGGCAACCTATATTAAGGCTCGTGGTGTCAGGACACTCTAATGTGAGGTTACGATATCTGTAACAAGGAAGCAAAGGCATTAAAACCTAATATAATTACAGCACTCTGTGTATAAAAATGTAACGAAGTTTAACTCACACATATAGATAGCAGAAAAGACAAGCACAGAAATGACTGGAAACAGATTTAGGGGAAATGACCAATTTTACAGCCATGCTTACCTCTGGAACCTGGGGAGATCCAAAGCCAAAAACACGAGGCCGTGCAATGATTTTCATGGGACGGAAAGAGATTTTCAATTCGTGAATTAGGACAAAAATGAAATAGATTGTTTGAGAACATAAATAATAATTTGGGACAGCATCAATGACAAGCAGGATGACAGCATCTTATGTACATGAAAAATCCACAACACTGCGACTGAACAGCTATGATCCAGTCACGGAGTTTTCATCTCTAGAAAGACTTGGAATGAAGCTCTTTTGAGCGATATGAAATTCTAGTCAATTTTTTATGGAAAATACGTCCTAATTTAATGTATGTAGGAATTCTATCCAGTAAAAGGCTTCTGGAAATTCCATACTAATTTGCCGGGTTTTATAGGTTATGCACAAAAAGGAAACATAAAAAGAATCAAAATATAACCCTTTTTCCTGTTGTTCTATGATACATAATAAACCAGTGCTACTTATTTATTCTTTGGACTAGAGTGCTAATTCACAAAATTGCAAAATATTCTGAACTGACACCACATTACCATAATATCGATTCAGGATGTCGAAAGACAGTGCTCCTGCCAATCTCAAATGCACATGTCTGTTTGCCCTTCCTCCCCCCACATTCCTTGGCTTATTTTGACCATGTGATTAAAAAGTGCCCATAGAGTTAAATTGAATGGGCTTTTACCTTCATAAGAACTAATGTACTTTACAGAAAAAGTTAAATAGAACATCTAGGAAAATCAATGGAAGTTCAGACATAGGAATGTATAAAATCCACTGCTAATTTTCAAACTGACTCATTCTGATATTAATATTAGTTTACAAAAAATAAGACTTGGTAGTGCAGCCTGAAAGAAATACATTCTTTATATCAGAAAGGGCTTAAGTTATAAGAATGTGCTAGCAATTTCAGCATATTAACTACTTGCTAAAAGATGGTCATCATAGTAAATGTTTAAACAAAATTCTGTGTGCAGGTTGCTTAGCAGAGATGAAAATGCATTAGCAGCTTACCTGGAGGGCCAGTGGGCCCTTTTCTGCCTGGAAGTCCAGGTAGACCCTTCTCTCCAGGTAGCCCAGGGACTCCATGTGGCCCCCGTGGCCCCGGGCATCCCATGGGTCCTGAAAGAAACATAAAATGAGGCCACTGGAATGAAGCACTATAGAGACAATGACAGTTTGATTGACTGAATTCAGAGATTCACTCCGACACAATGCAGGACAAAGCTGGCCTTAGGATCAAGATTAGCCTCAGCTTCTTCTGCAAGGCTGAGAAGGGCTGCCTCTGCTGAAGAAAACACAATGACACAGTCCAAAGGACTAAGGAAAATGGTTCCATGATCACAGCAAAATTAAATCAGAATGAAAAGCCCTGTAATCCTGAACTGTCTCTGAGACAGTCAAAGGACTGCAACCAAAGGGAAAATAAGGAAATAATCTTTAATATCTGGGAAGAACGTGCCTCCCCAGCCTGAGTTCTCCCATGCTCTTCCTCACTCTCCTAGTTTCAGGCACACCAAAGATTCAGTTCCTTGGACAAGTTGTTCCTTCTCTCCTTTCCATCCATTAAGTCCTCCTCACTCTTTAGCATTCAGACCAAGTCTCACCTCTGCAGGGAAGCTCTTCCTGGAATCCCACCCAAAGTCCGGTTGCTTTTTGATAAGCTCTTCATTTCTAGCACTTAGCTTGGTTTATGTGGACGTATCTCTGAGTGTGAAGGTCTGTCCTCCTCCATGAAATGCTAGGCTCAGTAAGAGCGGGGACCCTCTAAATTTGTTCACCACTGCATTCGTGTAGGTGCCTAGGAAATGTTTGTGAAATCCACAGAATATTTCCCTTACTTATGTAAGTAAGTTATAAAAGGTAAACCAAAGAAACCCCCTTACCCTCTTTCCCGTAAAGCACTATTTGGCCCTATATTCTCTGGAATGGGAGTTAAGAAGCATGATTAGTGGTTCAACCAATATGTATAACTCCCTGTGTATCCATGGGTAGGTCGCTGTTATTTATATGGCATGCTATTTCTCCAGTCCTGAAGTTTATGTCCAGGTGGAGATTTACTCTCTAGAGTAACAAGTAGGGAGGAAGTGTATTAGCCAGACCCTTCCTCCTTCCTCTTGGTGACTAGAGTGCTAGAGTGCTAGCATGTCTGTTCAATTTTTAGGTTCAATAATTGGAATCCCATGTACCTACAGATATAAGATATATTCTTTAAAATTGATTTTATTGCTAATAAAGGTGAAGAGGGTTGCTCCATACTGTTGTACAGGTTGCATACTGTATAATTCCAGAGATGTCATTTGCACTGTAGTCATGGCAGCCAAAAAGTGATTTCGATCTCCCCCATGCCCTAATCTTTGGCCTTATTTCACATTTGGTTCAGGAGCCAGGCAGGGTGCTAGTTATTTGGCTCCTTGTGCAAATGTCAGAAGTTGTTTCTCTGATATCCAACTTCCTTATTTATGAAATAAGGGAGTTAAAATGGACAATCATTATTGGACTCTGTTCAACAAAAAAGTTTTTTGAATCTATTAATAATAATTCTCCAAAATTCTGGTACTCAAAAACTGACATCTCCAAATATTAGTAGTTGGATAAAAATTAATTTAAATGAGTATTTTAGCCTTAAATAGTGGGCGACCCTTGCATGAATATCAAAAAGCAAAGTCAGCAATCTAAAACTGAGCTGTCTATTATAGAAACTACTAACCACGTGGCTATTCAGCACTTGAAATGTGGCCAGTTCAAACTGAATCATGCTGCAAGTGTAGAACACATGCTGGATTTCCAAGGCCAGAAGGAGGAGTGGCTTATTTGGGAGGGGAACCAGGTTTGCACAATCAGCTCAATTATCTCATTGACAATTTTATATTGATTATGTTAAAATAATATTTGAAAATATTATGTTAAATGAAATAAAGTATGAAAGTGAACTTCACTTGTTTCTTTTTACATTTTAAAATGTGACTACTACATTTTTAAATTGCACATACAGGTTGCAGGATGTTTCTATTGTCCAATTCTGGTCTGGAAGATTATCAAGAGTATTATTCAGAACAAAAGATGAACTTATGTTTCTTACTTTTATTTGTCCAACTTTTACGCAAACTTCAGGACTCTTTGGGCAAGTCAGGACATTTTGGAAATCTAGTCACTGTTTGCACAGAAAACAGGAATTCCATCATGGTGCAGCACTCCAGATCCTCAGGGGTAAGGTAACGAAAGTCTTTACATGCTGGAGGAACAACTTGCATCCATACCTTTCTGGCCGTCTTTTCCATCACATCCTGGAAAGCCTTTGTGCCCTGGAGGGCCTGGCGGGCCGGGGGGACCTGGTAGCCCCGGCAGACCGTAGTCGCCTGGATCCCCTCTCAGAATGTCGGTGCTCCCGGGAGGGCCTGGGAGCCCAGGTTCTCCTGACCACAAAAATGAGACAAAAATACTCTTTTAGTCAAAGATAAATGTGTATACTGGCTTCTTGAGAGCTTCTTAAGAAAAGCAATTTAATGATTCGTAAGCAAGGGATGGGGGGAATTAGAATAAGAAAGTCAATAGTATCAGAAGTGAAACAGAGTGGGGTTGCTTGAAGCCCAAGATGAGAAATAGTGTAGATAATAAGAACTGTTAGACAAAATGAACCTCCACAAAACCTTCTCTCCCTTCGGAGCCATTCCTTTTGAAAGTACCATTTCATGGTTTTTGTTTGCATTCCCACCTCACTGCTTTATAAGATGGATGTGAGGCCCAGTTGAGGTTGGAGTGCAGGGCGTGGTGGGCTCTCAGGACCGTATCAGGACCAGAACTTGGGTCCTCCTCATTTATCCATCTGCCGAATTGACGGGGTTGCTTAGGTGCTTCTACTCTGCCACTCTCTGATCCTATGTCCCCATGTAGCTGGCAGCATCTAGCCAAAGCAGCACGGCTATCACTGGCCGTGATTTTCCCATACCTCTTGGGCCATCAGGGCCAGGAGGTCCCCGGTCTCCAGGAGGACCCGACTCAGGAAAGACATCCTTAGGAGCTCTTCCTGTGGCACCTGCAGGGCCAGGTGGTCCTGGTCTCCCTGCAAATAAACATGTTCAGATGCCAGCCTCATTACATTCGGAAGGTTTTGATTTAGTTATCAAAAGAGGGGCAAAGCATGCTGCTGCTTACCTGGGGGGCCCGGGAGACCCTTTTCTCCAAAGGGGCCTGGAGGAGAGATTCCCGGGCTCCCAGGGTCTCCTGTCTCTCCTTTTAGCCCAGGTATTCCCACTGGACCAGGTGGGCCCGTATCATGCAAACCTGAACAGGAAAACGAGCATTAATCCTGTATCTCATCCTTGCTTGTCCCTGTTACGGTGTCTAGAAAGGAACCACTTCCCAATAGTGGCAGAGAAGTGGCTAGTTCTGCAGAGACCGACCACGGGCTGCAATGGTGACCCAAACGGCTGCATGCTATTCCTGGGTCACCACTTCTCTCTTACAACTATCACACTGGTTAACCATAGGTTTGGTTTGTTTTATGATTATTTTCCAGATTTAAAAAAAAAACAACAGCTTAGAGACAAATCCCAACCCTCCAAGTTCTACAATGGATCAAGCAAAAACAAATGACATATAACAATAAGTAATTATGAATAAATTGCTTTGAAATCTGAGGTGGAAACTGGCATAATTAGAACTATTGTGAATTTCACACTGAAAAGGGAGAACATCAATGGTTTCTTGGAAGGGGCAACATTTAACTGGACTGTTTGGAAGAGCCACTGAATCAATCCTAAGTGACTGAAATAACTATGAAGTAATTTTTCCAAACTATAAAGACTTTGCCTCTCTCCAACAATAGATTCGAACCTAGTAGTACAATTAACCTGTTCCCCATGGTCACTCAAATCTGCATGTTGGGTTCCAGCTACTTTGATTATAAGCAATTTTTCCTTGAAAGTAACACCACAAGTGAGCATTATATTAATGGAAGGAGCTAAAATGCAGTTATTGAAGATTAACCTATTTGCAATGTCAAAAATAACAGCAAATTGTTCAGGTAATCTGTTTTAGCAGTGGCTGTAAAAGGGCGCTAAAAGTACTAATTAGATTCATGTGGTTGTACCTAACATCACTACACTTAAAACAATACAAAAATTGAAAAACCCTGACCATTATAACATTTTGAAATCTAACTCCATTAATGCAATTATTCAGAGTATTTTTAGCAGAGAGAGAATCCCAAGTAATGCCAACAAAAGGCACTTTTAACCAACTATTCCTTCTTAAATAGGGTTTTCTCAAATGTCCTTTCTATATGTCATTGTCAGCACTAAAAACAGTTCCAACTCTGTGTCTCTAACCTAAGCCAGATTTTTAGTTTCACCCCTAAATCTCATGAAGTGAGGAAACACCAGGGGAGGGTACTACTTTATCTCTTGGTCCACTGAGTGAAGCTCAGTCTCTCTCGAATGGTTTTGTCTTACCTGAAGCACCTTTGGTTCCTTTCTGACCCTTCAAACCGTGCAAGCCGTCCAGGCCCGGCAACCCAGGGGGACCTGAAATAACACCATAGGCCTGTGACCCAAAGGGAAGCCCAGCCGCTGGTACTCACTCCGGCCACAAACCGCAGGCACTATGGCAGAGGGTGCGCTGATGGGGAAGGCAGGCAGATCCTGCCATCTAGATGGCATTTTTGGTGGGGGGCGGAATCCAGGCCCCCGATTATTTAACACATTCATCTGATGGAGGTTTTCTGCCAAGACAGCTTAACACATACGTTTCTTTGCTTTTAAAATACTGCTGTTGGTTTATGACAATATCGTGACCATATATGGTCTAGAATTGCTGAATCGTGGCACAGTGACCTTTGATTTAATGGCAGTAAAATCATCCTCGATCAGGAAAGAGACTGGATGGGAGAGAATCCAAGCCTCCGACCTCCCAGGCTTGGGGTCTTTGCCGCCCAGGGTCTGCAGGCTCTAATTTCTTCAGGATCTAGTCATAGAAATGCAGTGAGACAATAGGACCCCTGGTGCCGGTGCCGATCTGAGCACCTGCTCTACCTAATCTTGTGCAAGCATCGCACCAGGAGCAACAAGCCTGCAGGGCAACCGTGGCTGCAGCTCTTTCGTTACAACTTTCCTCAGAACCATTCTGATGCCTTTTTACAGAAACTAAGTTTATTTCATGATGATCACTGAAACTCTGGTCTCTGCCACTGAGCTAGGTGCCTGCCCACAGGTCTTGCCGGGTGACTGATGTGGGGATGAAGCTGTCCTTAGCCCCGGCCCAGCCTGGTAACCTTCCTGTCTCACTGGTGGATCTCCCACCAGTAGCTGTTCTTTCTCATCCAAGACTGAGAGCCTCGTAGCGCACAGCCAGCGAGTCACTCAGTTCAGAGTCATCTCTCTCAAATTTGGGATAGCAATACGACTAAACACACAGGAAGTGCCTCTCACCTACCCCCGTGACACCTGCATAGGGCTCCCCTGATCATTTATCCTGCCCCACACTGTGCGACAACCATGTCTTTGGGTGACTGTCTCCTCCATGCGAGAGTAAATTTGAATTCAAGACTAGGTCCTATTAGTCTTTCTGTCCCCCCACTTAGCATAGCAGGTGTTCAATAAACGTTTGCTGAATGAGTAAGTGAGAAAATGTGAAGCAAGGGGGGTGAGGGAAAAAGTTATGAAAAGGAGTAGACTACAATTTCCACTTGTATGCCACATCTTTCTTTGGTAGATTTATAGGACACATATGATTTAGAGGAATTAGAGGTATCCATTTACGTACAAATAATTCAAGTGCTAATTATTATCTATTCATTAAAGCAAGTCCTCTGTGGACTTCTTATTAGAAGATGTTATGGTGAGTTGATTCCATTGTGTTTACCATCAACACTTGCAACAGACAATTGTTATGCTCTTTTTAAGATCTAAACTTCAGATTGGTTCAAATGAGCTGTATTCTCTTGCACCAAAAAAATGGGAATGCATTTTTATTTTCCCTAAATCTTTTATTTCCTAACCACTTTTAACAGTTCTGGCTTAGTTTACTTTCCAATCCTCTTTCCTACTTTATGAGCCAACGTTTCAAGTTTGCACCAAAAGAACACACAGACCTTCTTCATCTGCCAAATCTGGATATTTATTGCAATCTATGTGAAATGATAATAAATTTTTTGAGGGACCACTCGCTACTTCCATGTGTTTTGATCTCCAGCTTTAGTCACCAAGATTGATGGCTTGGGGGACTTGGCTGGGATGGAATGTCCCAGCTTCCGCCAACTCTCCATTGTCACATCAACACATCCAGATCCCGGGTTGTCACGGTCCCAGCCTCTCCCCATTGTTGAACTGGCCGACCCTTATCTGACCCAATGTTATCTTTCTAAATTGAATGCAGCTACATCTGAGTAGGGTTTTAAGGGTAATTTTTCCTTTTTACTGAAAGCTTTTTATCAGTCCCATCTCTAAATCAGAAAGTTGCTCATGCATAAAATATATACAGTGCAGATGAGAGGCAATTAGGCTAACAAAGCACATTTCTGGGTAATGAGGAATTTTTATTCACCTCTCTGGTCGTCCTCCTGCTTAACAACCAGCATTTAAGGCTGCATCGTGCCGCACTCTCGAGCTGGGATGCTCTCCCTCCGTCAGCGAATCTAATCTCCAGCCCGGCCATAACTGTAGCCTCCTTCTGCGTTAGCCAGCAATTCTTTGAGACTGGATTCCCACTCTCAGGCTGCATTTCATTCTAAAGCCTAAAAACACTAATCTGCATCCCAGGAGCCTTTATACAGGTTTCTACTTTTAACAGGGTGACCAACACATCCCTGTTTGCCTGGGACTTCCCTGGTTTACCACCAAAAGTTCCACCTCCTGAGATACCTGCTCAGGCCCGGGTGAAACAGGACAGCTGGTCACCCTCACTTTAAAGCTGATGGAGAAGAAAGAACTTTGTGTCTATACGTAGTGGTAGAAAAACCTTGAAAGCACTTATCAAAAAAGATTCTGAAATCAGATTTAAATTTTTAAAAAAATTCAGCAAATATATGAGTGCCTACTAAGAGTGTAAGATACGGTTTCCTAATGCACAGGGCATCAGTCCCTCAAATGCACCTCGTGACAGGTGCTGACAAGACAATGGGGAACCCTGACTTGGCAGAACACACAGGCAATTACACGGCGTGGTAAGTGCCGTGGGGGTAGGGTAGCAGAGGAGCAATTTAGTTGTGAAAAGGGGAAAGAACACATCTATGATTTTCCTAGCTCTACGGTGCATGGCATTTCTTTCCTGATAAGTCATCTCAAAGTCCTTTTTTCTTATGAAATGTCTTAGTTGCTACCAGCCAAAATATGCAGTCCACACTCTTAACAATTGTTGTCATGCTACGGATAATTTTCATTAGGTTTCCATTATTCCAATCGTATATTAATGCCCAACTACACCTTCGGTGTTTTCCTTTAAGAGGACATATGTACTTAAAAATTTAAATCTAGGAATCAAGCCATTTTTAGCATATGTTTAAGTTAAAGTTGAAATCTAATTGAACACAAGACAGGACTCAAGATCCATATGGCTTGTTCTAGCAGAGCAAACAACTTGAGTTCAGCAGCTGGTTTGTTCAAACAAGATAATCAGTCCCCTGGACTTATTTAGAACATACTTCAAATATTTAGTTTCTCAGTTCAAAGTGTTTCTGCTGGAGTGTGGTTCATTTTTATATCAGCATGATAAACTGCAACAATGGATTTATACTGTAGACATTTTAATTTTTAGGAATGTATTTAGTTGTTTTGTTTTTTTAAAGACTGGTTGTTCGCTGGGCTGTTTGCAGTGAAACAGTGTCACTCTATGGCGAGGAAGGACAACTGCATCACCTGTCTGTAAGTGGTATGGAAATGTGGGTTGATACATTTATTTCTTCACCTGCTCTTTTTAACACACTCACTACTTCATAGCACAGGATTATGATGCAATTGGAGATTAATTTTTGACTGGTTTTGTTACGGATCAAATTCATTAGCTATCAGCTATTAGCTGATAGTATGTGATAAATGCAAACTAATTCAAGGGAAAGAAGAATCAACAATAGTAGCATGAGCCTTGTCATTTTGTATACTGTTATGGCACCAACACACTTGAAAATCCTTGCTGTTTTACTAAACGGGGAGGGAAGGAAGAAGTGGAAACACAGTAGGAGTGGTTAATAATGGCAGAGGTTTTCTTTGGTTCTTTACCAATTTTGTCTCCCAGAGACAAAAAAAAGTATCAAAGAATATCCCATGAGGGCTGCAGAGATTGTCAGGGACAGGAAATGGCCATAATCACCAGAGAAACTTTTGATCATTTTGCTTGAAACTCTAAATTTATCATGAATCACTGGACTTCACATTACTAAAAATGTCAATGAAAACGGAGAATAGTGCAAAGCTATCTCGTGTTGTGTTGGGAACTTTTCTTATCAAGTTATCGGGTTGCAAGGAAATACATGAGTGTACCACCTCTTCAAAATAAATGGCTTCCCCCTCTGCAGAATTGCACCAAGTGATACACACCACGCTACAACTTGCTGAAAAACTGGAATTATTTCAAAGCTATTTGATGAGTGAAGAAGAGAACGTGTGGGAAAATAGCATTTGGATTTTCAAAACAATAAAATGATTAATCCCAGAAGAAGGGGTTTCCAACCCTTCTGAGAAGAGGTACTTTTCATTTTACCAAAATTTAGTATATGTATGAGTTAATGAGCAAAGGCAGGCAGGAGGAGAATGGAGAAACGAAGAGACAGAGAGAGCCTGGTTACGGGACTCTACCAAGTAAGGCTTGAACCATCAACTGTTGGTTGAGGTGAAGACCTCAACCTCATAGCTGCCAGCTCAGTTGTTCATGCTTCTATTTGTCTATTCATTCACATACTAATTTATTCATACCACCAATCAATACATTTTTTAGGTATCTTCTGGGTGCCAAGGATATTTAAAAGGTCCTTGCTTTTTAAAAAATCATATTCTGTTTGGTGAGAAGGACCTCTAAGCAAACAAATGTGATACAATATAAGTGCTATGCTAGAGGTATACACAGAGTACCCATGGAAAAAGTACTTTTTCTAAAATGGAAGAAATGGACTGAAGAGGGATAAGTACCATAAATGAATAGGAGGGCATGAGCATGTGTTAATAACAAGTATTATATTATATTATATTATATTATATTATATTATTATTATAACCAGAGTTATAAATAATCCAATATTACCTTTAAAGGCCAAGAAAGTCAACCAGAAAAACATCACTCTTTATCTAGCGAAGATAATGAATACTAATCACTCTTATTTGTAGCATCTTATTCCTTTGTCTTTCTTCCACTTATCCCATTGTAAATATATATTTATTTCCATACATATATTTTTATGTCTGTCTCTCCTATTGGATTGTGAGCTCCATGAGGGCAAGAATCATGTCTAGTTTCTTCAAACCTGTGCACCCCACTCCTACCCCAGAATCTAGGACGTAAAGGAAGCTTAACCATTTGTAAAGGGAATAAATGAATAGGCCTGAACATCACAGAAAGCACTGGATAAATGCCCTCAGAAATGAGATGATAACACCACCCTTCTGGATAGTCCCCAGTGGAAGGCCAGTCAGGAGGCTAGATGGGTACCGCCTGAGCCCTGAGTGAGGAAGGGTAGGAAGAGGCCAGTGACACCCATCGTGGCATAGCCAAGAGCAGTGTCACTCGCAGGTACAGGAAAGACACCATGAATTTGCTCTTATTGGGCTGGATCTGCTGATGGGACGAGCTTCCTTTTGACTTACCTTTTGTTCCTGGAGGACCTGGTATCCCTGGGTCCCCCCGGAGGCCTCTTGGCCCAGGGTCCCCCGTTTCTCCTGGATGTCCCTTCAGCCCAGGCATGCCCTGATCACCTGAGGACAACAGCGAGGTTTTGAAGACACCCAGATGATCAATGAGTTACATTCACTGGGAAAGACATCTCTGTTCTCAATATATGAGTAACTGGGAACATTGCTTTATTACTTTTCCTTTCCATACCTCTTAGCTCTAGGGAGAAAAATACACTTAACTTCAGGAGGAGAAAATATACTTCTGAATGCATGAAATTACACATCATAATTTAAAATTTTCCCTTTTTTTCTGAATCAGCAGGAAAAGGATCCATTCAAATCCTGTGCTGTAAGTGTCGCATCTGTTTTACATCTAAAGGAGAACAAACATCCCAGCGTCCTGAATGGCAGGTGAAATGGAAAGGCCTACCCATGGGAGGCACTTTACAAGTGCTGTCTTAGTTTATTCCCAGTCACTCAGCGACACCCAGTGAGACAGGACTAGCTTTATGGGTGAGGGGCAGGTAAGTTTAAGCGACCTGTCCAAAGTCACAGTCTGGGAAATGGCAGAGCCATATCTGAACCTAGATCTAAGTAAAGACTGGATCTTTCTGATCCACCAAGAGATAGAGGAGTGCTCAGGAAGTTTCCAGACTTCCTTTCCAGGTACCTGGACACCCTGGTGGTCCAGAGGAGCCAGGCAGTCCTGGCCTTCCGGGTGGTCCTCTGGGCCCTTGAACACCGGGCAGGCCCTGCTCTCCAGGGGTTCCAAAGTGTCCTAAAGAAGGAAGGTCAAACATCTGAGTAGCTGTAGATTGCGCTTCGAGACAGTGACTCTACAAAATCACCAAAATCAGCCCTCGCTATTCTTCTCTAGCCTTACTTTCTTATATTTAAGTAGTTTCCATTGAAAAGGAAGATGACATTAAGGAACAATTGAAAACAAAATGCACATAATCCCACCACCTTAACACAGTCTTCCCTATGTATGCACAAGCAAATAACACCCACAATTTTATATTCTGATTTTTAAAATTAGTATTGTATCATAAGTAATTTTCCAAGATTGTCATAGTTTTCCTAATTATCATTTTTAAGTAACTGGCTGATAGTTTACTGAGTCAATCTTCAATTAATTAATCTAACTTTCTGCTACTACTGGCCATTCAAGTTATTTCTAACTCTTTGCTGCTATGCATAACAATCTTTATATATCTTTAATCAATTTTTTTCTCCTATTAAATTATTTCATTAGGGAAAACTCCTAGGAGTAGAATTTCTAGGTAAATAGTATACTTTGATTTTTTAATGCATTTTTAAATGGGAAGTATTTTAAAGTAAATCACAGTCAGCATGGAATTCCATTCGTAAATATTTTAGGAGGTGAGTCTGAAAAATAAGAACATTTTTCTGTGTTGCTGAAATAACATTATCACAGCCAAGAAAATTAATAGCAACCCTTAATATCATCCAATGCTCCTTCCACACTTGAATTCCCCCAAATGTCCCCTTAATGTTCTTTGCAGTTGGTTTGTCCACACTAGTTTCCATTCCAGAATCACCCACTGCGTCTAATGGATATGTTTCTTAAATTTTTAAAAATCTGAAACAGTCCCTTTCTCATAACAATGACTTGTTGAAGAGAACAGTTCAGTTCTTCTTTGATCTTCTAGAACAGACCATTCACCATTTGGTCCTTGATACAGGTTGCAAAATGATTTGCAGTAAGTGTGGCGCCGACTCATGCCACCATATGTGAGCCACCCATGGCTCCATGATCACCACTGCCAGAGCAGACCGTGTCCTTACTGAGGACTTTTTAGTTTGTTGGCTTGTTTTCTTGCTAACTCAGTAAAGATAAATGATATTTCAAACACTTTAAATTACATTTCTTTGATTACTAGAGAAGACTATTCTCCATGTATTTATTTACAATTTATTTATTTATTTACAATTTATTCACGTGAATTACTTAAATTTATGTTATAGGATAAACCAATAGTCTATGCTGAAAATCACTGGTTGAATCTGCAAATAAAATACATGGCTCTGTATTTGCAAAGCCATGGTAGGGACCTATAGTCATTATTTATTATCATACACATGAAACCAGCCTATCTCCGCTATACCTCTTCCTCAATGGAATTTAACATCTATCAGCCTCACTATGTGTTATTTTATTTATTTATACTGAAAACCTTCCTGCAGTAAAGGTAAGACAGCATTATTCTCATCTCCAAATGGAAACATGGAAGCATTTTAAAAAAAAAAAACTTGTCTCCCAAATGCGGGGTTGTGTTAAGAACAGGACTTCTGAGTCAATCTGTACTGTATTTTCCCTCTGAATTGACGGCAGAGTGGGCGGGACTGAACCCAGCACAACTGTATGTAATCCCAGGACAAGCTGCAGATTGGTGCCTTCCTGGGAGGCTCATTCAGATCCAATGCAGCTTTTTCCAGTCAATGAAAATACACATTTAAGTAAACTCTGTGCTGAATAACATATAACATAATTTAAAAATTTCTATGCTGAAACCATGGCATATGGGAAAGGGAACAATTTCAATGGTGATAACCACAGGAGACCAGAGAAATTAGGCAAATTTTCTGAAAACTCAGCCTAAGTGTAAAATAACTGAGGTTTATAATTTCTAACTTAAAATACTAGGTGACATCAAAGGCCCTCACTTTGGACTATTTTGAGCTTATAAAATCTTAGTATCTTCAGAGTTTACATAAAAGTGCCAATGAGTATAGAAAAATGTCTTAATGTTCTCCTGCTGCTGCTGAATGATTGTACTTTGCATTTGTATAGTAATTTTCAGTTTACAAATTCCTTTCAAGGTATCTCACTTGATCCTCAGAATAACCCTATAATATGTATAGGGCCAGTTTACCGATGAGGAGTCTGAGGTCAGAGAAGATACTCAACTTGCCCAGGATCCCAAGCACAGTGACAATGGAGGTTGACTTTGAGCCACTGTGTTTTCCGCTCTGAGACTCCTCGCTTTGGTATTTGTTATGAACTCCCATAAGGCTGACCTCAGAACTATTTTTCCCATCAAGTGTGCTCTTCAATTATACATTCAGTTAAAATATTATTCTATCTAAATATATTTGTCCGTGTCAGAGGTAAAAGACTCATAGGAAAGTGGGTGGGAAAGGAAGTTTTTGCCACTGTACTAGCTTGTTCTATTAGACTTCCATTTTGGCAATCTTATGGTATAAAAACAAAGAAAATAAAATTTTCCATAATAGTTCTGCTCAGACATTCTTTCTATTATATGAAATGAAACCTGGCTATTGCCAGAGGGAATTTTAAGGTAACGCAGAAAATCATTAATATGAGGTTTTTTAATTTACAAAAGACCCATTTAAATACAAACCTGGTTTCCAACCTGACCACTATCGGCTGAAAGCTCTTGGGTGTAACTAGTTGAACCAGTCACCTGTGCATGGACATTTGTTCTGTCCATGTGATGGATGTCCCTGTGCCTGCATCTGGGTATACTTGTCTGAGCATAGGCTCTAGATAAATGTGTAGGAGTGGAATTCCTAAGTCAAAGGATACGCATATTTTAAATATTGATGCATGTTTCCCTAGAGTCCAGAAAGGGAATACCAATTTACACTTCCAACATTTTTTGAAAGATAAACATATATGAGTGCAAACCAGTACAGTAAGAAGTCCTTAGACTGTTTTCCCCTCTAGGGTCCTGTTCCCTGTGAAGCACGGAGCACCAGAGCCTCTCTTCTGCCGTGGGTCATCTAATGTAGCCCGTGGTGGCCTCAACCGTTGGCAAGAACTCAATGGTACATCACAATTCATTCTGAAGGATTCTATGTTAACTGCTCTTGATAAACAAAATATTGCTGTTTTGAACAACTTAGATTTCTTGTTGGTGATGAGGTATTACGCTTTCTTGGTTTGGTTTTTAATAAATTAAAGTAAATTCAGTGATAGCTCAACGATGGCATGCCTCACTTACATTCACATGCTTTTCTCAGTAGAAAGAAAGGGTTAGAATGACAGCTTGTGGCTGTATTCAGTGTGAGTGGTTATTGCTAATGCATCATTTTAAATTATAGAGATTGCAGAATCGTCCAAATTTTAATTGCTTGCAATATTCCTTTTTGACTTTGTCTAAATCTGGGCATGCCTCAGGGAGTTTATTGTGTCAACATCATCAGTTACATGAGCCATGATGGAAAAAATTGAGACTCTCTGGTGTATAATCCTGGTGTTCTTCTAGGCCAGGGATGCTATGGCAGTGTTTATACATAATCCTTTGATATATATCTTAATGTGCAAAGGGGGAAGAAAATACCAAAAAAATCATTGCCAGCTAGAAGGATAAAAGTAATTGTTCTATTTTTCAAACTAAACTATTCTTTTTTGCTTTAATAAGAAAAAGATGCAGCTATACCTTGACATCCAGGGCCACCTGGCTCACCCTTTGGACCAGGTGGACCAAATTGACTGGCAGGGTCACCTTTGTTTCCTGTAAGTGATAAAATGCATGTAACATTATTTAAGAAAATTTAATTTGGTCTCATACAAGTTACTTAATAGCTTTCATAATATTTGTCTTTGTAGTCTGTCTTCAAACACTTCAGCAGAGTATTTTTAATCCTTTTTTTCCTAAACAAAGACAAATAGAAATATAGATGCAAGAAGTGATTTAAACATAACATGCATATACATAACACACACAATTTTATAGTCCATAACAAACATAAGGAAATATAAGTCTTGATAAGTCTGAGTCTTTAAGTCCCTAAAAAATTTTCAAATTTAGGTTTCCATTTAAGAAATTATTTGGCACTGAGTTACTATATCCTTATGTTATGTTTTAGAAACAAAAAGCAGAAATTGTAACTGTTTCAGCTGCTGCAGTCGCATTTCAAGCTCTCTTATAAGGACGCTCATCTGTGTGTCCTTATAAAAATAAAATCACAAAGGCATACTTCATTGATCACTTGACAAGCAATGGCGCATTTGAGACCCACTGTAGGCGGTGATTCCCACAGTCCCACAAAGCTACTGGACACTGCTGCATAATGCTTGAGACACAAGGACCCACAGCATAGCTGGGAGCCAGTTTCAAGCGAAAGACTCAAAACGGAGTGGGAGGGGAGGACAAGACAGCTGCTGGGGTTACAAGAGAACAGGAAAGGTGTATTAGGCCCGTCTTACGGCACCTGCCCACTAACACCTGCTTCTAAGGGGTCCCACCTGCACCTTGTGGAGGCATCTCTCCCACCTGATCCTACTCACAATCATGGCTAATTGATTGAGGGGTGGGAATCTGGTCCATTCCAGGCCAGCCAGTCTCCCCTTGAGAAGTTGGAATAAAAAAGTGAGAATTTGAGGTCCTTGGCTATTGGGGCAGAAATCAAAAGGATTATCATGAGTTGCCATGATGTAGAATATGTCGGAGTGCAACCCAAACATCCAGAAATATCCAGAGAAGATACCAAACAGAGAGCGATGAAGCCAGTTGGTAGACAGGCAAGTAAAACAAGACCATGGGAAAAAGCAAGAAACCATGGCTTGCCTAAGGCCTAGGTGCCTGTATCCTTATGGTCTGGCAGAACTATCTCCTATTTGTGGGCTCCATGAGACATCTTTGACTCCAGGTACTCTGAGTGCATTTCAACTCCTTAAAAACATGGCCCAGTACAAGTATAAAGGAAATGAGAAGGGGCAGGTTTGATTTGTACTGTGAAGTAAAGGTAAAGAGACTATAATAAATGTGTACGTAAGCAGAAGAGGAGTGATTTCTGAACCCTGAAGCTATAAAATATCAAAATCAAATATAAAAACTTGTCTGTTTGTAACCATTTCTTAAGAAGAAATCTAGATTATTCTTTCTGAATAAATGAGCATGCACAGCTGTTTCTTACAGCAATTATATTATTTATAGAATGTCTCTCAAAGTGGTAAATTAGAGGATTTTAGGTGGTTCATTAATGAGTATTCTATATTTTAAAGTTATTTATTTTAATTTACAATAAAGTATAACTGCACATTAAACCTATGAATTAACAGATGACATAGTTAAGGCTAAGGTTAAAAAGGTGAATCATTTTAAAGTAGATTTAAAGAAAAATATTAACCCAATGGTATAGCAAGATAGTGAAAATATTAAAAGGTTTATACAAACATTACAATTTAATATATTCTGATTTTTGTTTGTTTGTTTGTCTGGATAAAGCGTTAATGAAACTTTTCTTTTTCTGAGGACATTTTTGACCTTGGGCTAACTTTCTGCTTCCCTGAAAACCTGATAAGGGTAGAATATCAGTTGTATTATAAGGCAACAACATTGTTTTGGTACAAGACAGTCTGCAGCCTATTTTATAAATAAAGTTTTATTGGAACACAGCCATACCACTTTGTTTATATTGCCTATGACTGCTTTCATGCTACAACAACATAATTGAGTAGTTGTGACTGAGATCATATAGCCCACAGAGCTGAAAATTTTTATGATCTGGCCTATGGTAAAAATAAGGCAATTGTAAATGACATCTTGCTTGGAAATTCTTAAGTGAACTCTTAACACCAGGTAGGAAGTCATGGCTTTGGCCTCTATTCTTGTAACTGGGACTCTAAAAGCTGTACCTATGGAGTCCTTAGAAGTGTTACAGGCTCCTGTGGGACATGGAGTTTCTAAGCCAAGGTGGATACCACCCACTGATGTGGTTCAAGTCTCCTTGCACCGGAGCTGTTACTTGAGGGGCTGTGGTCACTCCATGGATAGCTGCTAGGACTCCCACTGAGGATGAAGACCTGATGAACCTGCAGGCATGCTGTTTTCTGTCTGGAACCCCTGGATCTGAGTGACAAATGTGGACCAAATGGGTCTTGAGTGTTTGACTGTCTAGCAGAGTCTAAGAAGAGCCCCTTGGATGTCCAATTCCTTTGATGCACTTTGCTTATCATGCAAAAGATGTGTGCTCACAATGTTATAAACACCCAGTACTATAAATTTGACAGATGGCTGCTGCATTTCCAAACCATACCTTTAGGTCCTCTTGCTCCATCAATTCCTGAAAATCCAGGGGGGCCTGGAGAACCTGGCTCACCCTGACAATTTAAAGAAACAGAAGACTTTAATCAGATTTCAAATACAAATGGCACATACATGACATGATCCAGTTACAACTTTCTATAACCAATTTGGTTTTTAGAATTTGCAGTGGTAATTAAAATTGAAATACATTGCAAGCATCCTACTACACATGTCTAGCTTTTAAAAGCTGATAAAACCCCAGAATTAGAGCTATCAGTAGCAACAGGTAACATCCCATTCTCTGTATTTGGTTTCAAAACAGTAATAGTATTATATTACTTGAATTTAAAATTTGGAAAGAACAAGTTGATCTAAATAAAATATTATTAGAAGTCATATCATACTAAAGACTTTAGAAATCCATTTTATTCCAAAAGATGGATAGTGCATTATATCTTACATTTTCCAAAAGTATAATGTAGGCTACTACATTTATTGTATTAATACCTCCTGGATTCTCAAGGGGTATTTTACTCATGATTGTGAAGACCAAATATATTTAAAGCAAAATCTGTGATATTTGTGGATGGAACAGGAGAACATTATGTTAAGGGAAATAAGCCAAGCACAGAAAGACAAATATCACATGTTCTCACTTACATGTGGGAGCTAAATATTAAAAACAATTGATTTCATGGAGACAGAGAATAGAATTATGGGAAAGGTGGTGGGGTGGAGCAGGAGCGGATAAAGTGAAGATGGTTAATGGGTATAAAAATATAATTAGATAGTCAGATAGAATGAACAAATTTGATAGCACAAGGAAGTGACAATAATCAACAATAAGTTAGGGTATACTTTCAAATAACTAAAAGAATGGAACTGGAAAGTTCATAACACAAAGAAATGATAAATGCCTGAGGTGATGGATACCCCAATTACCCCGATTTGATTCAATTGCATTGTATGCCTGTATCAAAACATCACACGTACCCTATAAAGATATACAACTATTGTGTACCCATAATGATTTTTTTTAAAAAATCTGTGATATCTGAAATTGGATAGGAAGGCTTAGAAAACAGAATTTGAGTGATTTTTCAGGATTACTTTTCATTCCAGTAAACCAGCAGACAGGAAGCAAGTCTGTACAGAGTTGCTTAAGCCAGGCTGGGGTATGTGGATTATGATGCGGTCGTCTGTGTTAGGTCATCTATGCTAGGGGAACCGAGCAAGAGCACTACCAGAAACTTCAGTTACATCATGACCTTCTAGAAGACTGCCTTCTTCCCTTGTGCTACCCCTTGCATTTTAAAAGTCAGTGAAAGAGCAACACTATACACACAAATTATGACACCTCATGGACAGCCTAAGAGCAGAAAGGTTTTTTATTTCATCCCTCACAAAGCAGTAGCCCCTTACCTGGTCACCTGGAAATCCCGGAAAACCAGTGATGCCTCTTATCCCAGGTGAGCCTGGGGAGCCTGGGGGTCCGGGAGGCCCTGGCTGCCCGTGTCTACCAGGTTCTCCCCTGTGGAATCCAGGTGGTCCAGACCTTCCCGGCTCTCCTCTTCTTCCTTGCATACCGGGACTTCCTTTATCACCTGATGAGGTTGGAAGTGTTACTTAATCACTTTGCAGGAATCTCGAGCTAGGCAATAGGCAAGCCGAGGAACTTGGTCCTACTTTTAGGAGATGGAACCAAAGGCATCGGGAATCCCGATTCCTGCTCTCAGCTGCTTCACAACGGTCTCTGGCTTCAAGGAAGCTGCCCACGAATATATTCAGAACTACCAGTGGTCGGAGGGAGCATATAGGAGCACTTCCTTCAACACATTCATTTTACAAACGAGGAAAAACTTGCCCAGATAAGTTAAAACATTTGTCCACTAACAACTAATTAAGGGGAGAGCTAAGACAAGAACCCAGGCCGCCTACAGATTAAGTCTGAACTTGGGGGAGAACACAAGTGTGGTGGTTCAAAATCCTTGCTATGCAATGTTTCCGTGGACCAGCGGCACGGCTCGGGGGCGCCTGTGGCTGCCCAGACCTGCTGCTTCACACGACTCCGAGGGGATTCACACGCACATTCAAGTTGGAGAGGCACTGGTCAAAATGACTTGGACACTTACTGTGCTAGTCACTTTAAAACCAACTACCAAAAACAGGTACTTTAAACCTGGAGCCAGTATTTTATGTACAGCTCAAGCTGATCCTAGTTTGGAATATCCAAATCTATAAATACATATAAACCTCAGCTAAGTTTTAGCACAGAAAAGCAAAAAAAAAAGGAAAATGTACCACATTCATTAATGGTTCATTTACATCTAAAAATGACCTTTCCTAATCTCAGTGTTGTTGGGAAAGTTGCCTAATACATACGCTTGCTTGAATGAGCTGAAAAGATGTCAACATAACTTGATAGACATAAAAATCATAAATGCTTACCTCTTTCTCCCGGGAGCCCATCATCTCCAGGAGGTCCAGTTTCCCCAGGTGTCCCCTTTTTGGAAATAATAGCCATCTCTCCTTCATCTCCGGGAGGTCCTCTCGATCCTTTGGATATTAATTATGTGAGAACAAAACAAAGAGCAGCACCGCACACGGAATTCATCTGTTCTCACACTCACTTCCAGTTTACAAATCCCCATTTGACCTCCTAAGCTGTATTCATGTTTATAGATTGCACAACATCAAGATTATTGACTGATTTCCTAAAGGAAGGACCATGCCTTTTACATTCCTGTCCCCACTTGTCCAGCCACAAAGTCTGGTGTTCCGTGAGTGCTTGGCAAATGTTTGCTACATTCAACCAAACTGGGCAGAGTCTTCAGTGAGTTAAGACAGGTTTGAAAAGTTCCAGTCTACAAAAATGTCTCCTTATCCTGTAAAACTTCAATTGCCCATCTCACATTTCCAGTTCCACGTTTTCCCCTTCGTAGCCACCCTCTCCTTCCTTTCCTTACACTTATCTCAACATGGTTCCCCACACAGAGACTTCCAAAAGGTAGGAAGCGTGACTATTTCTGCCTGATTTCATAAGCACAGTCCAGCTGTTGCAGTGTGTTGGGTTGGGCTCGTTCCAGCTTGGCGAGAGCCGATTATTAACAATTCAAGAATTTTATGAGCCAGTTACTAACCTTGCTAACTGTAAATCAGCCATACTGGGAGTGTTTACACCACAGCAATCAGCAAACATTACGAACAGGGCTTTTCTTCTTCTTTTTTTATTTTTAGATTTCAAAGAACTGGTTTACTAGCACATCACTGGCATTAATCCAAGTTTTAATTTTTAGTGGGGTAATTGTCTAGTAGCATAATAACACAGCAAACAAACATCACTTATCTAAGCTAGCAAAGAGTGACTTATTCTTTGATTCTACATAAATAATTTACAAGCTAGTAAAACAAAAAATAATAGTAGAATCATTCGACTAAGAAGAAAAGGTAATTTGAATTAAATATGAGGCTATTTGCCCAAAAGGCTTTACAGGCAAAATTCTTGTTTCTAGAAATTGTCAATGTCAAGCATTTCTTCTCAGCGCTGGAAATGAAATGTTACCTTCACCCACAGCAGCCTCAGGGCTAAGGGCTAAAAGTAAGCATTTAGCAGGGATGGCCAAGGAACATCAAAAGCAGTGGTCTTGAAACTTCTATTTTTTTATAGTGATGAAAACTCTTTCTTTAAATGAAACTTGGGGGAAACACAGCTCATGGCCCAGAGGGAAGTCAATTCCTTGTAGTTCAGAGGTTGCAAACTACCATCTGCAGGCCGGATCCCTCCTGCTGCCAGTTTTTGTACAGCCCACGAGATATGAGTGGTTTTTACACTTTTAAATGGTTGGAGGGAAACTCAAAACCAGATAATATTTGGTAGCATGAAAATTATATGGAATTCAGATTTTAGTATTCATAAATAAAATTTTGTTGAAATTTTTAGTTTTCTGTTTATTTATGAGTTGTCTATGGCTGCTTTCATGCTATAAAAGCCAAGTTGACTAATTGTGACTGAGACCAGATGGCCTGCCAAGGCCGAAACAGTCATTATCAGGCTTTTTACAGAAAAAGGTTACCAGCCCCTGTCCTAATTGAAACGGTTTGGGGGACAGAAGACCTGCCTGTACCCGCTTCCTGACAGTAGAGAAAGTTCTCCAAAACCCGAAAGCTATGAGTCAATGCATTAAGTAAGTACTGCTCGTTAATTTTTTTCTATTAATAAAACAATTCATTTACTATAGTTATATATAATAGGATTGAGAGGCAAGGAAAATTAACTTTGTTTAAAATTCTGAAACAAACATCATATAACTAAAAGGAAGAGGAATCCAAGCTGCAGAATAGTCCCATTTCATTTTTGGGAGATATTTATAGGTTCTGATCAAATACCGAAAACAAACGCGTGTTGCATCGTTGTGCTGTTCCTTACCTTTGGCACCTCTCACGCCCTGCTCTCCCGGGAGGCCAGGATAGCCCTTCTCTCCAAGTTGTCCCTTTCTGCCAGCTTGTCCCTCCACGCCGGGCTTTCCTCTCTCTCCTGGAAAACCCGGGAAACCAGGCAGCCCCCGGGGGCCTGGTGAAATGAGAACATGAATTTTTAGGAAAACATTTTAAGAGCTAGTGTGGTTTTTATATCTTCGATGTTCCTTGCAGTTCACTCAGAGAGGCAAACTCCCACCGAACTCTGAGTTTGTATTGAAGGTAAACAAGAGTTGTCAACCTCACTGCATTTAGCAGCTGTGCTCTGCTGCCCAGTCCTCAGTTTCCTTCCCTGCAGACCTGAAGTGAGGCGCTGATGTGTCTGGGTCCTGATCCCAAAGTGCTTTAAGAGGACAGGGGTGGGGATGAGGGGGACCACCCAAAGTGAAATGCGTTACCCCAGACCTGAGGACTTTATCAGTGCCAGCTGGTCCTTTGAGTTGAAGCGTTTATGGGTTCTGTGGACCTAACACCCTCAACCCCCTTTTCCTACTAATCTACACCAAAACATTCTGCCACTGGAAATAACAATGCAGAGGACAAGAAGAAGAGAGATGTCATCAAAGGAAGGGCAAAGTCAGACAACGGTAATCTCTATTAGTACGGTCATGGCAACAGGCTTCACTTGGCATTGGATTCCAAGTTTATAAAATGGGAAGAAATAACGGAAAAGCACTACCTACCCTTCGGGCCCGGAAGACCAGGGAGTCCGTCATCCCCAAAGGGGCCTGGGATTCCTGGGGGTCCCGCGAGTCCACCTGCCCCTGTCAGTCCCGGGAGTCCAGGGAGACCCTTCATTCCAGCTGGTCCAGGGGGCCCCATGTCTCCTGGCTGTCCTTTCCAACCCGGGGCACCTGAGGCAAACCACAGTGACAACCGTGTGTGAAGGCTCAACACCGGCTTCACACACAGGCAGGAAAAGAGCACTCAACAGTAGCTTCGATGATGTGTTAAACAAAAGCAAAACAATATTTATCAGCTAAAATAACAGTAGCAACTTTCCATCAGTCTAAGAATACGTTTTTCTGGATGCTATAAAAAGAAGAGCAGATCAGTTGAATAAATATTTCCCAGTAGGGATGAATGAATATTATGAAGAATTTTTTTCTATGTTCTTGAGTTGTTTTTCAAGGATTATGAAGAATTTTTAAATGGAAAATAGGGATGAATAACAAAAATTTTATTTGTATTTACTCTTGCAGAGGGAAGGGTTGGGGGACTGATAGAAAAAAAACTTTCCAGGCGTTTCCTGAAGCTCTGGCCCAGTGAACTTCAGTCAGGCCATCATGTGTGATGAGAGAATTGTAGAAACTAGAGCAACATCATCTGGTATCATTGGTGCTGGAATGATAGCAAGTTTTGTCTCAAACTTGTTCTAGTTTTTCAAGTGGGCGTATTTCTACATTTGGATAAAAGCAATAAAATTTAAACAACAGAGTCGACTATCTGAATAGTGGAATGAAGATCATATTGGAAATAGACCCTAGGGTCTCAAGCATCCCCTCAAAATTCATAAATTGAAACTTAATCGCTAATGTGGTAGTATTAAAAGGTGGGGCCTTTATAAGTAAGATTATGAATACGATTAATGACTTTATAAAAGAGCGATGAAAGAGCTGTTTGCTCCTTCTGCCACGCAAGGACAGAAGGTACCATTTATAAGGAACAAGTCCTCACCAGACCCCAAATCTGCTGTCGCCTTGATCTTGGACTTTCCAGACTCCTAATTGTGAAAAATAAATTTATGTTGCTTACGAATTACCCAGTGTAAGGTATATTGTTACAGCAGCCCGAATGGACTAAGACAGCCCCTTAGTGTTGGGAGTGTTGGGAGACACGCCTTCATGGGCCTCTCATGCTCCTATGTGTCTCGCTGGGTATGCCAAGAATGAAAGCCTGATGCTATTTACCTGGGCAACAATTTCTCAAGGTTACGTTTGTAGCAAGCAACCTTGGCAGATGATATAGAACTTCCCCCAACACAAAAAGCAGGCTTTCTCACAAGCTACTCTAAAGCAGTAGCTCCCAGGCTCAGGGCTCCTCTCGGATGATGCAATGAACTGTGTGTGTGGTGTCCAGCTAGCTCCACTTACATGGCCCCACGGGACTTGAGTGACATGAGGAAATGATGCAAACCAGCATAAAACTCATGAGTAATAAAGTTCTCTGTCTCTGACCCAGGACTCTTGCTTCTGCCAACATCCATAAAAGAGCAAGAGGTGAGCTTATTGATTTTTAAGTAGGGTAAACCCGAGAGCTTTCATGGTTTGACGCCTGCTGACGCTTACCTGGACTACCTCGAGCCCCGGGGCGTCCTGGTTGCCCTGGTATCCCTGGAGCGCCTCTTTCACAGGAATAGCCAGGTGAACCTGGAATACCTGGAAACCCAGGACTCCCCTCTCTGCCTCTGGGACCTTTGAGACCTGGGAATCCAGGAACACCAGCTGCCCCTGAAATGATACAATGTATCCATGACATTCATGGCACAAAACCATACAGATGGCCTACAACAAATTGTTCATGCATCTCAATGCTGGAAGTTAACATTTTGATCCTGAATAGTGCTCAAAAGGGTGAAGTCTCTGAATGGATTTTCTTATCATAGATGTAGTGAGCACCAAATGAGTGGAAAAACCACACATTGCTAAGTGAGTTACTGGATAAGGTTATGTGGACTACAAAGAAGTTGCCTATGCAAATAAGAAACCACTTGGCTCTTCTTGATTTTAATTAACCTCTAACTTTGCAGCAGGCCAAATTTCTACAATACTTACAAACCGGTTCACACTGTATGAATTTGCATGTTATAAGAGATTCTGTCACTTGCACTCTCAAATTTCTATTTATTGTAGAGACAGTGTCATAATCTTAAGAAAGAAAAATAAATCAGCCATAATTCCACACCCTAACCCAAAAGTCTACTTTATTTTCCTATGTTTTCTTTGTATTTTGGTCCATATGTGTACATTTAAAAATAATAATCGCAGTGCACATTCAGATGTTGGGTTACTTCAGATTGCAAAGTAATCTTCAAATGTTTTCCATTTTGTTGTAGTCTTTACAAATATGATGTTAATTGCTAATAGTTGAATAGTATTCTTTTGAGTGCATGCATGTGTGCATGTGTGTGTGTGTGTCTGTATTTCTTATCTCTCTTTGCTGTTTCCAATTATTACCTCTGCTGTGGATAATACTACAAGAGTATTTTCATATCTGTAACCTTTTTTGGTTGAACACTTCCTTTAGATACATTTTTCACAAGTGAGATAATGGGTTTACTCGGTCAAAATTATTTTTACTGACTCACATAACATTGCTTTCCAACTAATTGTTTCTTTGTATGTGAATATTTTGACCTACAAACTACCATGCAAGCTCCTTGAGAGCAAAGATAGTGGCTAATCCCCCTTTTCCCTTCCATGTCCCCTGTACTAACGTACTCCAGCCGATACCTAATAAATCCTGGCTTGTCCACCATTATGAAAGAGCCAGGAGAGTGTGTGCAAACATCCGTTCTGTGGTAACATCTTGATCACCATTACCCAGGGGCTCACTTGCATTCATAATGCTGGCCCCACTGCAGATGTAAAGAATCAGAATTCCTGAGACTAGGGTCCTAAAGACTATCATTTTAATGATACCCTCTCCCCGCCCAGGGTTATTTTTAAGTACATTAAGATCTGAAAAACTCCACTGTGGATCCTGAAGAATCCTTAGTGATTTCAGAAAAGAGCATGAATTGGTGTCAGTAACCAGCCACCTTCCCATCTTGAGTTGTTGTTACCCTGCCTGCTACCCCAGCTGGAATGAAAATCCCTCTACCCTGTTACCTGTCCAAAGACAGCTTGCCCACCAGGGCTCAACTCACACCCAGCTCTCCCACGGAGCCTTCCCGGACCCCAGCCCACACTGCCCTGGCCTCTGAGCTGCACTGCTTTCCCTCCTACAATCTGTCCTCTCCATCTTCAACCTGGTGACAGCCGTGGACAGGTTATACAGTCCCTGCTTTTGGCGTTTTGTGGCGCTAACACAAAAGCAGACAGACCAACAAATGCAAAGGCATCACTGGGGATTCAGAGTATTTGAAATGTAACCAGGGTCCCTATGTGAGGGAAAACACTTGGGTGAAATTTCTATATTTTATACACCCAAAGCAAGATAGTGTAAACATTCTCAGTGACCTGTTCTAAAACTAAGTGGGCTTTATGGACCAAAAGAGCCTTCATACCTTCAGCCCCTGGCCATCCTACATTGCCTTTGGATCCTTTTGTCCCTGGCACTCCTGAAAGACCCCTCTTTCCAGGGGGTCCTGGGTGACCGAATGCAGGGTCTCCTGGGATTCCTTTCTGACCATCCACTCCAGGTGACCCGGGAGGGCCTGGGGGCCCCCTAGGGGAGGACCCCCTTTCACCTCCAAAACCTGGATCTCCCATGTCACCACGAAAACCTATTTAACAACAAAAAAATATTTTAAATTATCATATGTACAAGTATAGAACCAATGTAAATGACTATTACTTTGACAAAAACACATTTCCAAAAAATACAGGGGTACTTACTAAAATTAAGAGCAGCTTAATAGGTAATGTTTTTTTCTGCCTTTTGTAGGAGATAAATTGTAACTTTCTGTTCCCTATAAGCCCATAATGTTCCCCTAATTGTTTTCATACTCTGGCAAACATTCTGGCTGGATTGATCAGTTTCAACAACACAATAGACAAATAATAGCATATAATTCATGCTTTGAGCTAGAAGGAACCCTGGCATGCTATAAAATTATCATAATCTAAAAGTTATCACAACACAGCTAAAGGTCTAATGTATCAGGAAAAACCATTTCCCCATTAGTAGGTAGAGATCTCGGGGCCATTTCCTTATAAAAGTCATCATTTTTAGAAATATTCAAAAGTTTGTGCTAGACACTTCCAAAGCAGGAAAAACACACTTCATTTACCAGGTGGACCCGGTATCTCTGATGTTCCTGGTTTGCCACGCCGCCCTTTTTGCCCATCCAAACCCCTCGGCCCAGGAGCACCCCAGGGACCTGGAAATCCCTTTGGACCTAAATGACAGCAACAATAAAACACAGACTCAATAAAACACAAATCAAATAACAAAATGAGATTTTTTTAAAAAGTCTATTTAAGTCTTTTCAGAATATTTCTGCTTTATGGAAGTAAAGATGTTGCCTATCCTGCCTTACAAAATCATTTTATGGGTCTTATGCTCCAAGTAAGTTTTATAGAGTGTGGTTTTGTTAAGAAACCATACGTAAAGGATTCTTCCTGACAGCCTTTGGAACTTGCACCACCATTCAGATGCTTTTTTGGTATCTTCCCATGCTAGGTCTCAAACTCAAATACGCAAGCACAGTCCATCCTTATAGGAGGACGGGGTAGTGGCCAGTGTCTACTCTGATGAGAAAGCAACAGATTAAAGGCCAAAATCTATTTCCCTGCATCTTACTGCATTTGCTTTTAAATGAAGTATTGGCAAAAAAGCACCTACAAAAGGAATTGGGATTTTATTTTAAACCTTCTGTGATTTCCTATTAGGCATTATCTTAGCTAAAACACATAAATCGTGGACTTTGAGTAAGATACAACTGCCAACTTAAAGTTTGAGTATTGACTTCTCTTAAGGCTATAGCTGCAGACTCCTATGAAAGAAAATAAATGTTTGCTGTTGTAGCCCACTGACAGTTTGAGGTTGTTTACACACATTATTGCCATGAAATTTAATGGTTAGAGAGGGTAGTAATAGAGAGTCGTTCATCATTCGACCTTTAAATATTTTTTGTAGCCATGTGGGACAAGAAAGGTCACCTTTAATAGCCATCCTAGTGTTTAATAAGTCAATTTAAGTGAACTCTAAAGAAATAAAAAAAATAATAGGCAAAATCCTTTATATCGATTTTGAGTTTAATTCATCTAAAAACAAGTGATTGATTCAAATGAAGCTGTTGAATGGAAGTGCAGGCATTTTTGGAAAGTTTCTGGTCATAAGTTGGTTATTTTGCAAGGTACAATGGAATACAACTTATGATAATTAAGTAAATGATCATTTTTCACTATTGGGGCACAGGAAAAGAAGGAAGACAATTTTAAAACTTTCAAGGAGCTGGCTGGGCATGGTGGCTCACACCTGTAATCCTAGCACTGTGGGAGGCCAAGGCAAGGATCACTTGAGGTCAGGAGTTTCAGACCAGCCTGAGCAAGAGCGAGACCCCATCTCTACCAAAAACAAAAAGAAAATTAGCTGAGTGAGGTGGCGCACACCTGTAGTCCCAGCTACTCGGCAGCTGAGGCAGGAGGATTGCTTGAGCCCTGGAATTTGAGGTTGCAGTGAGCTAGGATGATGCCACCGTACTCTAGCAGGGGTGACAGAGCGAGACTCTGTCTCAAACAAAACAAAAAAACTTTCAAAGAACAAACATTTTAATTGATACGTGATCAAATCAAGGTAAATTTTGTTGTACAAAGATTACAAAAGCCTTTCGGGAGTGTACTCAAACCAGTAGACTGGAGGTCCAACTGTGAATTGCTACAAAGTCGGTTTTCCGCTAATCCCATAGTCCCTCAAAACCATATAATAACTTTGAAAATATCCTAACTATTAATAGTTGTCTGAGGATTTGCTATTAGCTTATCTGTCTTGCCAGTTCTTTTACCCTGGGATGTATAGAAGACAGTAACTTTTCATTGATAATACCTGGAGGTCCATCAAAACCTGGAGGGCCTGGCCTCCCGGGATAGGTTACATTACAAGAAATTGTGTCACCTGCAATGGAGAAAAAAAAAAAAGTGGCATTCACATAACTGATAGCCCAGTGCAATGTGAGTCTCAATAACAACTTGCTCAAGATGTTTTTCCATATAGCATATACAGAATTCAAAGGAAAAGAAGATTCTCAAATATCATTAGATCACTTAAACTGCTTTTATGCTGAATTTCTAGATTTGTCCTGAAATCTTACTTTCAACTGTCAGAGGAGTTATAAACATAATGAAGAAAAACACTGATTCCAAAAAGTATCAGTTTCAATAACCTAGAAAAAAATAATGTATCTGCAAGCCCCTAGAGATCTACTACATGCATATCCAACATAACAGAATCAGAAGCTTTGATAAATTGTAAAATAGCAACAAGTGTCCAATGCTGAGTTCAGAAGATTTGGCTCCTCGTTTGGACTTGGGGGAATTGTGCAAATGAAGAGACTGGGTCAGATATTAATAGTAGCTACCATTTCTTGAGGGCCTGCCCTGGGTCAGATGCTTCAAATATACTGTCTCTTATTTTTCTAATGACTCAGTAATATATTTTCATCCCCCATTTTAAGGGGTGAGGAAAATAAGACTCCAAAGTTTGTGCCTCTGAGTTCCCATCCCCTTTTAAAATTGAGTGTTCCTCTTTCATAAATAGAAATAATATCTCGATGTATATAACTTTATATGTGCTCAAATCAAAGACATATGAGATAAATAAAAATTTATGTTAGATTTTATTGGGTTCTAAACTATAAACTTATACCTTATCAAATACCAAAGTATTTTCTTTTCTGTGTTGTCAAAACAAGAACCAAAGGCATTATTTTATTCTAAAGCTTCACAGTTAATAATGTAGCTCAAGGTATATATACATATCATAAAAGAAAAAACTTAAACCCTTTATGCCACCTTCTTAAAAGTTTTCAGCTATAATCCTGAAAGTCATTTATTGTTTATAATTCATATCTGTCAAATATATTTAAAATACCTTCTTTTTTTTCTCCCTAGAATGGTTTATGAATTGATAATGACATTTTAAATGGAATACTACGGTTTTTTTCATTAAAATACACTTCATTATTGCCAAAGATTATAAAAATATAGATATGTGCTTTGAATACATATATATTAAATACACATATATTTAATTTTTTTGTTTATTACTATGGGTTTTAATTAGTCTATTTTTTTTTATTTCGGCATAATATGGGGGTACAGATGTTTAGGTTACATGTGTTGCCCTTGTCCCCCCTCTCCCCCTCAGTCCAAGTTTCAAATATGTCCATCCTATTGCGTGGTGCGCATTGCACTCTTTGTGTATGCATATACCCGACCCCTCCTCCCTCCTCCCCGCCTCCTCCCTGCCCAACATCCAA
>CAUYSK010085181.1:0-15848 GCA_963575035.1 Avahi laniger | reverse complement strand
CAATTAATTTCTTTCTATTTTTGGTAGAGATGAGGTCTCGCTCTTGCTCAGGCTGGTCTCGAACTCCCGAGCTCAGAACGATCCGCCCACCTCGGCCTCCCAGAGAGCTAGGATTACAGGTGTGAGCCACCGCGCCCGGCCTATAATGTACTTTCTTAATCCAATTTTGTCAACTGACCCAAGAATATACTTTATAGCTTTTTCTATTTCTCCCGTAAGTACAAGATTCAGTCCAATGTTTTCACATCTCTTTAGTTTCCTTTAATCTGGAATAATTCTTCAGTTTTCTTTTCATGACACTGACGTTTTTGAAGAATACAGTCCTTCCTACCTGTTTTTTTTGTTTGCTTTTGATTTTTTCAAAAGAGAGATTCTTGCTCTGTCACCCAGGCTGGAGTGCAGTGGTGTGACCATAACTCATTGCAGCCTTGAACTCCTGGGTTCAAGTGATCTTCCCATCTCAGCCTCCCCAGTAGCTGGGACTACAGGCACACGTCAACACACCCAGCTAATTTTTTTTTTTTTTTGCTAGAGACAGGGTCTTGCTATGCTGCCCAGGCTGGTGTTGAACTCCTGGCCTCAAGCAATGCTCCTGCCCTGGCCTCCTAAAGTGCTGGGGATTATAGGCATAAGCCACCATGCCAAGCCCCTACCCTTGGTTTTTAATACAATGTTCCTCTTACTGGGTTTGTTATATCCTCACAATGAGATTCAGTCCAGGCTGGAAGAGTACATAGTGATATCGTGTCCTTCTAAAGGCATCACATCCAGAGATGCATGATATTCTTATATTGCTCACTGGTGATGTCAATTTTAAATATCTGAGAGAACTTCTGCTTCTGACTGTAAGTTAGTATCAGGGTTTGGAATACTCCTCCCACTGTAAACTATGAGAAAACCAGAAAGAATATAGGAAATAACTATTTTCAGATCCTGGACAATAGGCAGTGCAAAACTGTGATCCCTAACAGAAGGGAAACCAATGATGTGATCCCTACCACATACCCAGGTTTTCTGCCAGGGAGCAATTTGTAAACTGCAGACCAGGGAGGGCCTAAACAGAGTCCAGAAATCTCCCTGAGTTGAGCTGAAAGAAACTGGAGTTCGGGAGGCTGAGACTGCTAAGATTTCTGGGACAGAGTACTTGAGACAAGGGAGCTACACAAAGGAAGAGTTCCAGAAATCTGCATAGGAGTCTGCTTGAATATTTGGCTAAAACCAACCTGTGCCTGCATAGGGTGAAACACCAGTCAAGAAGAATTTCAAGGAAAAGAATGATTACTGGGGAGCTATTAGCCAAACAATTCCCAGAGCTCATGCAGGGCCTAAAATTGTTTTAATTTCCACCAGTCAGAATGGAGAGACCTAGATGAATTCATGGAGTATTAACAGATACCTCACAGGGGCCATGATTTAGGAGAGGAAGCAAATTAGCCTTAGAGTAAAGAATATCTAGATTCAACCCAAAAGAACTTAAACACATCAGATGGATGAGAGAGAAGGAAAAAAAAAGAAAAACGCAAGTGTCAAAACAATCGAATCCAACTATGAAGATGTTAAAACAACTATTTAAAATATGATCTATATGATCAAGAATCAAAGGAAAACACGCACATAAAAAGGAGAAAAATGGAAGATATACTTCTAGAGATGAAAAACATAATATTTGAAATAAAAATCTCACTGGATGGGATTAATAGCATATTAGATATTGCAGAAGGAAATGTCAGTGAACTTGAAAACATAGCAACAGAACAGATTATCAGAGACCTATGGGACAGTATCAAATGAACTATTATATATAACTGGAATCCAGAAGGAAGGATCAGAAAAAAATCTGAAAAATTAATAGCTAAAAATGTTCAAAATCTGATAAAAACTAGAAACCCATGGATCCAAGAAGCTCAACAAATCCTGAGGATAAACACAAATTGAAATGAAGCATATCATTAAAAAACTGCTGAAAAATCTTAAAATAAAAAAATCTTAAAAAGGAGTTAAACTGCCTCAGAGCCTTCAAGCAAAAAGATAAAATCACTTACAAGAGCAAATGAATTAGACTGTCATCAGACTTCTCAAAAGCAAATAAAAAGCAAGGTAACAAGAGAGTACATTTCAAGAAACCTGAAGAAGAAAGTATGACCCAAGGATTTTTCTTTTAATAGAAGGGTTAAGCCCACTCACACTTATTAATGTCGTTGACATGTTTGGTCTCAATTCTGTCATGCTATATGTGTGCGTGTGTGTGTGTTTTTTATTTCTCTATTTGGTATGTCTTTTAAGGAATGTTTCTTTTGGTTTTAAGGAGGCTCATAATTTTTGTTTTAATGGTTACAACTGTATTTAGACTTTTTATATTGCTGTAAACTGCTTTTTCTTAAACCTTTTTTTTTTTTAGACAGAGTCTCATTATGTTGCCCCGGCAAGAGTGCCATGGCATCCGCCAAGCTCTCAGCAACTTCAAACTCCCACACTCACGTGATCCTCCTGCCTCAGCCTCCCAAGCAGCTGAGACTACAGGTGCTCGCCACCACACCTGGCTAATTTTTTCTAATTTTAGTAGAGATGGGGTCTCACTCCTGTTCAGGCTGATCTTGAACTCCTAAGGTCAAGCAATCCTCCCGCCTGGGCCTCCCAGAGTGCTAGGATTACAGGCCTGAGTCACCGTACCCAGCCCTTTAACCCTTTTTTACCACCTAGTCTGTCCATTTTAAATAGCATCCTTTGAATCACACCCATTACTATGAAACAGTCAATTACATTATTCTACATTTTCCTTTCTCTCTTCTCCCATTTTCTTTTCTTTTTTTTTTTAATTTCAGCATATTATGGGGGTACAGATGTTTAGGTTACGTATGTTGCCCTTTCCCATTTTCTTTTAGGTGCAATCTTACTACTTTATCAGAAGACACCATGTTTATACACCATTCTTCTATATGTATCCCCACCATTGTTAGCTCTATAACTGAACATATGAAATGTTTACCTCTACCTTTTCTCAACGTTATTCTAGTCACCTCTTGGATTGAAGAAGCTGATTCTCTGGAGAGTCCTTAGGAAGAGGAAATATATACAGTACTCCGAGTTCATAAACTTCCAAACTTCTTTTCTCTGGCCTGCATTTCTGACAGTTTGGGTTGGCACAAAATCTTTGTTTACTTATCTTTCATCACATTCCTGAAAATGACATTCATTGTTATCTTGGCTTTGCATAATGATTTTGAGAAATCTGATGCCAGTCTATTTCTGCCTTATAAATTATTTCAGCTTTTTTTTTTTTTTTTTTAAAGACAGGGTCTCACTCTGCTGCCTTGGATAGAGTGCAGTGACATCATCATATCTCATTGCAACCTCAAATTCCTGGGTTCAAGCAATACTCCTGCCTCAGCCTCCCAAGTGGCTGAGACTACAGGTGTGTAACACCACACTCAGCTAATTTTTCTTATTTTTTTTTTTTGCAGAGACAGGGTCTTGCTATGTTGCCTAGGCTGGTCTTGAACTCCTGGCTTTGAGCAATGCTCCTGCCTTGGCCTCCCGAAGTGCTAGAGATTGCAGGTGTGAGCCACCGCATTGGTCTATTTCAGCATTTAGATCAAGGAACTGAGGATTTTTCCTTGTCTATAAAGCCTAATAGTTGTACTAAGGTATGTTATAACTATTCAGGTCTATTTTCTAGGTACCTGGCAAGCTCTTTCAATATATAAAGACTTTTATTTCTGGGAAATTTTTTTGGATTATAGTTTTCTTTTTTTCCAAGAGCCAGAGTCAGTAAGTAGATTACAGTTTTCAATACTAGTTCTATCTCAGTGTTTTGATTGTCTTCTTTAGGGACTCTAATTACATATAGCATGGGACATTCTTTGCCTTTTTTCCAGTTCAACTACTTTCTTTCTGATCTTTTTTACTTCTTTTTTTAATAGCTGTTTTTCTGCTTTCCTTCAAGTTCCATTATTAAATTTTTATTTGAGTTCATTTTCCCATGGGCATCTTTAATATAGACTTCATTTTTGATATGATGATGCCTTCCTTTTTCTCTCTCTTTTCTGAGTTCAAGCTATTGTGATTTCATTTCTTCTTTCCTGGCCATTTTAATTCTTAGTTTGAATTCTTGATTTACAGTACTTTTTTCATATTTCCATATGGGTGTTTCAGGATAATTAATTCCCCTTTAAGTTTACTCCATGGTTAGTTCTGGGAGGTTGAATTTTCATTGGCTGAAATACTCTGATTCATGTTTCCGTTTTTTCCTTATAGTTGTTTTATATGGAAGTGACCTACTTTTTTATATTCCATTTTGTGGAAAGGGTCCTAACTAAAGCATTCTCTCTTCTGTTAGTTTAGTAATGTGCCATTTCTTTAATGGATTATGATGGTGGTGGTGAAGGGAGGGGAGAAAAAGAGGTTGGTGTGTCTTCTTTCCCTTTCATTCTGGGACAATCCTTATTTTCTTCTCTTACTTCTAAACCAATCTCCAGATTTGGCTGACTCTCCCACACAAGAAATGATTCTTTGAGGTCATTATTTCTGGGACCACCTACTTTCAAGCCTCTTCCCTATAACCAGTACTGTAAACTACTAAGATTCAGACCTATACTCAGTATTTTGGTACTTAAGTATTTGATTTTCTCTTTCTGGGAGTGATTTTTTTTCAGTGTTTCATCTACGTCTTCCACTCCTATATATTCTTTTCATGGAATCTCTTAAAGCTCTTGTCCCCAACTCTCGGCATCCACAGGCTTAAGTAGCAGAAAATAGGAACACTGCAGGAATTTGGTTTGCTTCTCTACTTAAGAAGGTAATTTAAAGGTGATGGTATTCTTTGTCTCCCAGTAATGCTGAAGCATAGGCTTTGTGTACTTTTCCCTGTACTCCTCATTAACTTTATGTTTTTTGTTTGTTTTCTGGAGAATTTGGAAGGAACACTGGAATCATGTAGCCTCTGTTATCCTATAGACCTGGTAGTTTTCTACTCAGTTTTTTTTTTTAATGGAGTCCTTAGTTCTGAGTTCTTATACCACTGGACATACTATACTCTAATTCCTGAAAGAAGTCTGAAAAAAGGAAAGATATATTTCTAGAGATGAGTATGGGCATTATACAGAAATGAAAGAAACAGCGGAGGAGCCTGAAGCACCAAAGGTGGGCAACTTATGAGGCTGTCAAGAAAATCTGCAGGAGGTGAATAACAGAGACCAGAAGAACATCATATATATACATATATATACATATATATATACACACACACACACACACATATATATATATATGTACGTATATATTTTTGGAGACAGAGTCTTGCTCTGTTGCCCAGGGTAGAGTGTCGTGGCATCAGTCTAGCTCACAGCAACTTCAAACTCCTGGGCTTAAGCAATTCTTCTGCCTCAGCCTCCCGAGTAGCTGGTACTACAGGCATGCGCCATCATGCCCAGCTAAGTTTTTCTATATATTTTTAGTTGTCCAGATAATTTCTTTCTATTTTTTAGTAGAGACAGGATCTTGCTCTTGCTCAGGCTGGTCTTGAACTCCTGACCTCGAGTGATCCTCCCACCTGGGCCTTCCAGAGTGTTAGGATTACAGGCGTGAGCCCACCGTGCCTGGCCAGAAGTAAACTATAAAACACACAAGAGGAGGCAATAGGAAAATGAGACAAATAAGATCATAGTAGACAGAGACAAGATCTCGATGAAGAATGGCCACAAAATGGGATAGATAAGATCAATATAAGAATGCTGTCTCGTAAGGAGACAGAAAGATAATAATTGTAGCAGAACAATCAGAATGAAGAACAAAGGAAATTAAGTATTAAATTGGAAGGCAAACATTGTAGAAGATAGAGAAAGGACAAGGATCAAAGAAAGCAACGGGTAAGCAGAGAGGAAAGTGAAATGTTCTTCCTGCAAACTTTATGATAATTTCTGCTAATATATGCAGCATATAAACTACTGTGAATTAGGGAAATTGGCAGATACCACTCATTCAAGCAAAGTACTAAGTTTCAAGCTGCTATAAAAGCAATAGTTTGAGTGAGATTAAAAAAACAAATAAGCTGGTAGGAGGGAATTTGGGAAGGCTAATCAAAATTTCAAACTGTCTCTCTTAGTCTTAACAATTCTACTTCCAAGAATTTATCCTACAAAAAAGTTCCAACAAGTATTAAAAACACACGTATATAGAATGTTCATTATAGCCTAGAATGTAATTGCAAAACAGGGAAACCTAAATGTACACTAACATGGTTCAAAGTGTTATATTAATATATAAGGGTGCCCATGATTAATGTGCAGTAAAAGAGAACATACAGGCAATATAGCATAGTGGTTAAGAATGCAATTGGAGCCTGATTATTTGGATTTACTACTGCCATAGTACTGACTATACTGCTTTGAGCAAGTTAATTAACTTTGTTAGGCTTTAGTTACTTTAGCTATAAAAGCAGATTTTTAATATATCTATCTCACAGACCTGTTGTAAGAATTTAAATAAAAAAATCAGTTTAAACACTTAGCACACAGTATTTGGCACATGATAAACACTTTAGGTAAGACAGCTACTATTATTACTACAGTTATTATCCTATGATCTCATTTTTATATTTAATAAAAATATAACCATAAAGGGACTGGTGAGGATATATATATATATAAAAGTATCTCAGAAGTAGGACGAAGTATATGAGTTGGAGAATACACATTTTATGTTTTAAAATGAATATTACATATTTAAAAGTTAAAAAATTGTTTGGAGACCAGATAATGGACTTAACATTACTTATAGATGTAATAATCTTTAATAAGTGATCTAATTTCTAACTATTTTAGAACTGTAATTAATGTGACTCCTTTCGTTATTTTTTACACCAACAAAGTATACTTCAGTTGGATCATTTCATCAAAAAGAAAGTAAAATAAAAGAATTGACCTACCCCTGCAGTTGTTGCTGTTGGTGAGAGGAAAGGGGCGTTCTTGGCTTGTTCCAGCCAGTGTAATCCTGGTTACACCTCAGTTTTTTAACAGAAAGAGGAGCTGGCTGAGGAAGAAATCCCAAACTTCTTTTGGCAGAGGGAGTTTGGCTTGAAACGTTAGTCCTATAAAGAAGAAAAAATAATGAAGAAGCAAAATATCTTTTGAATGCTACTCCTCCCCCTGCCCAATAGATTCAAAGAAGTCAATATCTAGGAAAAAAATCTTAAACTTAGGGAAATATCAGTAATAATGCTCAGTTGGGAGAAAATCCCCACAAATGTAAATTACCAAGTCTGTTGATAGAGAGCTGAAGAGGTTTATAATACTGTACATCTCTGACCTACAATCCAAATAATCCAAGTTAGTGGTTTCAGAAAAACTATACAGTTTCACTTTATTCACTTTTATCTACTTTGTGGATATTACATTAGTTTGCCTAATCTTGAACAGATTTATAGTAATTTTTCCACTGTTACAAATAATATAACAAACATTCTTCCCTAATCTTCTTGAGAAATTCCTTCAGTTTGTATGCTCGAAAGTGGAAATGTTAGGAGTATTTTCATTTTTAATTTTTCTAGATATGTGGTTGTTTTCCCAAAAGGCTGTACCAATTTATATTTCCATCGATAGTGAATTTCCATTTTCTCACGTGTTTACATTACTAACTTTTGCCAGAAGTTTTAATTTTTACCAGTAGAGTGACACTTGATCTCATTGTTATCTTATTTTGCATTATCCTGATTACTACTGAAGTTGGACATATTTATATAATTGTTTACTCTTCTCTCAATTGCTTTTCTACACTTAGTTTTACACTAGGTTCTCAATGATTTGCAATTCTTTATATAATATATTCTATATACTAATCCTTTGTCTATTACACATTCTAAGTTTTACATTTTTATGTAGTCAAATTTATCAATATTTTCTTGTTTCAGCTTTTGCATCTTGTTTAAGAAATCATCTTCTGTTATAAAGTCACAGAAATGTTTTCTTATTTTCTCTTAAAAGTTTTCAGTTTTCCCCCACATTCAGGTCTTTAATCCACTTGGAAGTTTACTTTTATGTTGTGAGACAGGAATATGATTTACTTTTCTATAATTGCTCCCAAATTACTTACTGTCTGGCTAGATCATGTGTTATCCACTGTTTGGTTTTTTACCTAAAAAAATACTGTGAAATAGAATACTCATATGGAAAAAGTATATACAAATCTAACGTGGAGCTCAACAAATTTTTATAAAGCAAACACCTGTGTAAATAACCATTCATGTCAAAACCTCCCAAGTGCCCCTTCCCAATCACGACCCCACATTCCTCTACCCTAAAAGTTACCATGAACTGTTAGTTTTATCCCTTACTATGAACCCCTAAATATTGCAGTTTGGATAATGCATGTTTCTGTCTTTTCACTTTCAACCTTTCTGCATCTTTATATTGTAATTATTTCTCTTTTACGTAGCATATGTATTTTTTTTCTTCCTTTAAATCCAGTATATCTCTTTAACTGAAACTGTGTGTGTGTATAATTTTTTTTTTGAGACAGAGTCTCACTCTGTTGCCCCAGCTAGAGTGCAGTGGCATCATCATAGCTCACTGCAACTTCAAACTCCTAGGATCAAGCGATCCTATGCCTCAGCTTCCCGAGTAGCTAGGACTACAGGTGTGCACCACCACACCCAGCTAAATTTTTTCTATTTTTTATGCAGACAGGGTCTTGCTCTTGCTCAGGCTGGTCTCGAACTCCTGACTTCAAGCAATCTCCCGCCTCAGCCTCCCAGAGTGCCATGATTACAGGCGTTAGCCACTGCGCCTGGCCAGTATATTCATATTTATATAAATGGCTACAGATCTAAGATTAATGTACTGGCAAATAAATAAATTACTATATAAATTTGTAAGATTTAGTATATTTATATCAATAACATCATTACTGAATTTATATCTTAAATTTTTTGATGTGTTTGTTATTTGTTCCGCATGTTCTTTGTTCCTTTTTCTCTCTTTTCCTGCCTTCTTTTAAAATATCTGACTATTTAATATTATTTCATTTTCTCCTGTTAGCTTAGAAGTAATATATTCTTTTAGAAAATTTTAAATAGATGTCCTAAAATTATACATTAAAAATAAAAATATATTTATTGAAATATAATTAACATATAGTAAAAGGCACACATTTAAAGTGCATAATTTTGTAACTTTTGACATATATACACCTATGGAACCATCACCATGATTAAAATAATAAACACATTCATTACCCCCAAAAGTATCCTGGTGCCCCTTTGTATACTTCCCTCCCACTCTTCTCTGTCTATGACCTTGTCTCTATGACCAGGCAACTTCTGATCTGTTTTCTGTCATTATAGATTACCTTGCATTTTCTAGAATTTGATACAAATGGAATCACACAATATGTGCTTTCTTATGAGGCTTCTTTCGTTCAGCCTAATTATTCTGAGATTCATCTACATTGCTGCATGTACCAATAGTTTATCATTTCTATTGTTGATTAGCATTCCATTGTATAGCATACACCACAATTTGTCTACTCACTTCTAATTCTGAAAGTTTTAGATTTATAGATAAGTTGCAAAATAGTACAGAGAATGGCCTTCACCAAGCTTCCCCTAACGGTAACACCTTATATAACCATAGCACAATCACCAAAAGCAGGAAATTAACAATCATGCACAGTATTAACTACTAAACTACAGATACTATTCAGATGTCACCAGTGTTTCCACTAAAGTCTTTTTTCTGGTTCAGGATTCCACAGTGCAAGTGGGTGGTGTGTTTCCTTACTCTACTCTAAGCTTTGGCAGTTCCTTGTGGTTTTTTTTTTAATGACTTTAACACCTTTGAAGAGTACTGGTCAGGTATTTTATTGAATTCCCCTCACTCTGAGTTTGATGTCTTATGATTAGATTGAGTTATGCATTTGGAAGGAATAACAGAGAAGTGACATTGTGACTTCCTCAGTGCATCACATCACAGAGTACATGATAACAATGTCTTATTGTTGGTGACGTTAATTTTGATTATTTGGTTAAGGTATTATCTGCTGCGTTTCTCTCCTATGGAGTTACTATTTTTTTCCTTCTGTAATTAAGAAATATCTGGGAGACTATGCAGATATCTTGTTTCTCATCAAACTTTTATCCATTAATTTTAGCACTCAATGAAGGATTTTGCCTGCAATTATTATTGTAGTGTTTGTCTAATAGTAATTTTTTATTTCCACAATCCTTCGATTACCTTGAGACAGTCTTGCTCTGTTGCCTGGGCTAGAGTGCTGTGGCGTCAGCCTAGCTCACAGCAACCTCAAACTCCTGGGCTCAAGCGATCCTCCTGCCTCAGTCTCCCAAGTAGCTGGGACTACAGCCATGTGCCACCATGCCCAGCTAATTTTTTCATATATATATTTTTAGTTGTCCAGATCACTTCTTTCTATTTTTCAATAGAGACGGGGTCTCGCTCTTGCTCAGGCTGGTCTTGAACTCCTGACCTTGAGCGATCCACCCCGCCTTGGCCTCCCAGAGTGCTAGGATTACAGGAGTGAGCCACCGCGACCGGCCCTTCAACATTCTTACCTGGAATTCTTCTGTAAGGCAGAAGTATTTCAGTATGGACTCATGGATATTTATTTTTTTCTATAAGTTTAGTCCAATCTCATTATTTTGTTACTAGCATTGTTCTCACATTGGCCACTGGTAGCTCCTTCAGGTTGGATCCTGTGTCCTTTGAATGTTTACTCAGCCTTTCCTGTGTACATCTGTACTTTCTGGCACCATAAGATGTTATAGACTCATCTTGCATTTTTCCCTGCCCCAGGCCTGGACTGACCATTAGTTCAAGGAGCCCTAGTTTCTTGTATTGAAGAAGAACTGTGTATAGAAATCAGAGTCTGGGCACTAGGGGTACATACACAAGAACTACTTGTGTTTACTGATACCTCTGATTCCAAATGAACACCCAGGGTTCATACTAGCCTTCCCCCTTCCCTTATTTCTTTCTTGCTGGGACAGTGGAAGCCTGTATCTCATCATCTACAATGTTTACTTGTTCAATCCAAGTATATATATAACGTAGTTTCAGAACTGCTAACCCATACCCGCATGAGAAACAAATTTACTAACTAGAGTACATTGTGTACTTGTGCATTTTTGATGTATCAAAGTCTAATGTTAACTGATTCTTTTATCTTGTTCCTGGATAACGAAAGAAACTAGGAACAATTTAATTCCATATATTTATTCTGTGTTCTCCTTCTTCCTCTCTGCCCACCCTTCCGCCCCTGTTTATATGCTACCTGTTGTCATTTAAATCCAAGATATTACTATCGTTTTGTAAAATACAGTTTATTAAGATAGACCCACATATTAAGTATTTTTGTTGCTCTTCATTCCTTCCTGCAGTTCCAACCTTTCATCTGAATTCATTTTCTATCTGCCCAAAAACTACCATTTAGCATTTCCTTTAGTACATATTTATGGGTGAACTCTGGTTTTATTCTGTCTGGTAGTTTACCTTCATTTTGAAACCATAGGATATTTTCACTGCAAATAAAATTCTCAGTTGGCAGCTATTTTATTTCAGCATAATGAAGATAACATTCTACTCTTCTGGCTTCTACAATTGCTATAGTGGAAGGTCAGATATTTTTGCTCCTTTGAGGGCAAAATATTTTCTCCTGCTTGCCTTTGAGATTTTCTCTGTCTTTAATTTTCTATAGTTTCACTATGACATGCCTTAGGGTAGGGTTTTCTTTATTCTCTTTGGTATTCACTGGGCTTCTTAAACATGATCTGATTTTATCACTTTTGGAAAATTCTCAGCCAGTATTTTTAAATCCAGTTTTTAGCCCACTGTCCCTCTTCTTTGTGAGACTTTAATTAGGTACGTCAGACTTTTTCACTATTATCATGCCTCTCATCCTCCCCTGTACTATCTTTTTCATGTTTTATTCTAGAGTTTCTTCTGATGAGTCTTTTGGATCACTAATTCTCTCCTCAACTATGTTTTTTTTGAGACAGAGTCTCACTCTGTTGCCCGGGGTAGAGTGCCGTGGCGTCAGCCTAGCTCACAGCAACCTCAAACTCCTGAGCTCAAGTGATCCTCCTGCCTCAGCCTCTTGAGTAGGTGGGACTACAGGCATGTGCCACCATGCCCGGCTAATTTTTTCTATATATATTTTTAGTTGTCCAGCTAATTTCTTTCTATTTTTAGTAGAGATGGGGTCTCGCTCTTGCTCAGGCTGGTCTTGAACTCCTGAGCTCAAAGGATCCACCCGCCCCGGCCTCCCAGAGTGCTAGGATTACATGCGTGAGCCACGGCGCCCGGCCCTCAACTATGTTTTATATGCTGAAAAAACCCATCCAAAGAAGATTTAATTTCGAGTTTTATATTTTTAATTTCTAGATTTTCTATTTGATTCTTTTAAAATCTAATTTTATAGTTTCATTTTTGCATAAATTTTGTTTTTTCCTTTGATGTGTTCGATAGTGCTCTTTTTACAATCTCTGACTCATTAATTCCAAATACCTAGAGCCCTGTGGTCCAGTGCTGATCTAAACCACTACTTCTAGTAAGCATTCAAGGTGTCTTGTCTTCTTGCATGCCTGGACATCAAACAGTATTTCATCAAATATAAGATAGAACCAATTATAAGACATACCATTTATTTTATGTATCACTAAGACAGAAAAAACAATGTCAACCAAAGTATATCATGATTTCTATGGCTTAGAATTTTTATTTATTACTCACTGGAAGCCTTTTTTTAGAACTAGATATATATTCTTATGTTGCTTTTATGAAAAAAATATAAGTAAAACTAGTTAAGGTATTTCTGTTAACTCACTGAACCTTCTGAATCATTTTTCCACTTAGGGCCATAGATTTCCAGTTTTTCCAGACGATACTGCTGCCTGTGCTACTAAAAACAAAGGTAATGCTGCATTTCTAAACAGTACTACACTGTATCTCTAGGAGTTTTCTTCCAAGCCAATGACACTCATTTGGCAAAGTTTGATGCTGAGATTTTCTTAATCTTACCAAAAAGAATCCACAGATTCCTAGAATTCACCAGAATTCACTGCCCTTTTCGTAAATGGTCATTTTAAATGGTCTGACTGAAGAAACGAAAGACTGCAGTTTTCCAGTAATACCACCAGAAATGACAGTCAAGTTTCCTTATGTGCAGGTAAAGACAACTATGTTACAACTGCCTCCTGGCAGCAATTTAAGATGTCACAATACAGGATGCACTTCAATTTCAAATACTAAATGTGAAAAAATGTACATCCTAGAATTTAGAAATATGTTGAGGTATAAGATAATGTTGTCTTCCTTCAGAAAGAATTTTCATTTAGTACATTTATTCTGTCAGTCATCTAGGATACTAGCAACTTATGATCAACTTAATCTGATTTCAGTGATTATAATTTCTGGGCCACACAGATGATTCAAACCCACAGAAAGGTTGGTTTACTTCTAGCTCACCCTTACTCCCAGGTGGAGCCCTTCAATTTGTACTGAAATGTGTGGAGTAATGTACCAGACTCCCCACATTGGTAGGTCCTAGACTCTAACAATTGTCCTCTTATACCGGTGAACGTGTCAAAAGCACTGCTTGGTCTCTCAGGAGACTCTTCCAGTTCAGCCAATGTACTTGGAAACTCTCTAGATTCCCTCCTCCCTTATCCTAGTTTGGTCATTCCTCACTCTCTTGTCAGTTTTTCAATGCTATTAAGGTTCCCTTACTAATTTTTAATTCCACCTCTACCATAATCCTAGTCCCCATGCATGCACAAGATTGTTTCTGGGCTCCTTATTTTGTTCCATGGATTAGTGATTAGTCCTAATGCAGTCCCTGTAATAATCACCATCACTTAATAAAAGTCTTGATATTTGACAATTCGAGTCTATCTCCTTAGGTCTTCCTCAAAATTATCTTGGCTATTCTTGTAAGTCTGCTCTTCGAAATACAGTTTGTTTGCTTTTTTATCGAATCTGCCTTGATTTTGGATGAAATAGGGCTTTAATTCATTTTCTTTAGTTTTGTAAAAAGTACTCTGTGAGATTTCAACTGGAGCCCCCTTAAATTTTTTTTTAAATGAATTTGGGGATAAACAGTATCCTTTCTTTTTCATCCACAAATATGATCTATCTTGTTTACCCAGGTCTTCTTTTATGCCCCCCTCAGTAATTTTTATTCTTCTCTCCATAAAAATATAACACGTTTACTAGATTTATTCCTATAAACCTCATTGATTTTGTAGTTCCTATAAACAGTACAGGCTGAGTATCTCTTATCTGAAATGCGCGTGACTACACGCATTGGATTTTGGAATACTGTATTTGCACTATACTTATGGTTCAGCATACCTAATATGTAAATCTAAAATCCGAAATGTTCCAAAATCAGAAACTTTTTGAGTGCCAGCATGATGCACAAAAGGTCATACTCAAACGAAATGCTCATTGGAGCATATTGGATTAGGGATGCTCAACCTGTATGTGTTTTTCTGTTACATTTTGAACTTTATTATTGCTGAATTTAGGAACACTCCTAAGTTGATCTTGTATTATAGGAACCTTACAGAGCTCTTTAATTTGTTCTAATAATCTCTGGTGATTCTCTTAGTGTTTTATATCAAATAGATCATACCGTCTATAAATTACAACAATTCGGTTTTCCCCCTTTCCAATACCCGAACCTGTTTATTTTATTTTCTTGCCTTATTGCATTGGCTGTGACCATCAGGACAATGTCATCCTATTCTTGACTTTAATGGGGAATACTTCTGAAAGTTTCACCATTAACTGTAATGTGATTTTAACTTTTGGGTAGATACCATTTTAACAAACTAAGGGCAAAATCCTCTGTTTCTAGTATGCTAAAAGTAGGTATCATTAAATGGCGACCAAATACTTGTTTTAAAAATCTACTACAGTCTCAATGCTTTTTCTAATACTAACTTTTACATTTCAGGGATATACCCCACTCAGTCATTGAGTATCATGTTTAACACACTACTGGATTCAACTACTAATATTTTATTTTGGATTTTTCTGTGTTCAATATGAAAAGTAATCTATAACTTTCTCTTCTTATACTGCTGTTACAAGGTTTCATTAAATTCCTAAATTGGTTATGTAGCTTTTCCTGTTTTTCCCATGATGATTTGGTTAAAATTAGCCCAAAAATCTTTTCAGCTTGGTACTCTCATAAGAGTTAAAAAGAATATCAATTCTCAAATTTCTTTAATAGTTATATTCTCTTCTTGAGTTCACTGGGTAGACAATATTTTCTATTAATATTATCCATTTCATTTAAGGATTCAACTATACTGGTAATCAACATGTGGCCAACCTTGTTTCATCTATATACCCATCTACATTATTTTATGGAAAATCCAAAATAAAATATTTTATTTATAATATAAAAGTATACATTCCTTAAAAATCCATTTTTAAAAAACATAACCAAAAACATTATCACACATAAAAAAAAATTAAGTGATTTTTTTATTACTTAATATCTAGTGTTCACATTTCCCTGATTCACTTAAGCTGCTTTCCAATTTTTTTAGATGCAAATAAGATCTATACTTTCTTTGGTTGATAAAACATAAAATCTTTTTTTTTTTTTTTGAGACAGAGTCTCACTCTTTTTCCCCGGGCTAGAGTGAGTGCCATGGCATCAGCCTAGCTCACAGCAACCTCACACTCCTGAGCTCAAGCAATCCTTCTGCCTCAGCCTCCCGAGTAGCTGGGACTACAGGCATGCGCCACCATGCCTGGCTAATTTTTTCTATATATTTTTAGTTGTCTGATTAATTTCTTTCTATTTTTAGTAGAGATGGGGTCTCGCTCTTG
>CAUYSK010085180.1:0-36783 GCA_963575035.1 Avahi laniger | reverse complement strand
CCTAGCTCACCGCAACCTTAGACTCCTGGGCTCAAGCGATCTTTCTGCCTGAGCCTCCCAAGTAGCTGGGACTACAGGCATACGCCACCATGCCCGGCTAATTTTTTCTATATATTTTTAGTTGTCCAATTAATTTCTTTCTATTTTTTAGTAGAGACGGGGTCTCGCTCTTGCTCAGGCTGGTTTCGAACTCCTGAGCTCAAACAATCCACCCGCCTTGGCCTCCCAGAAAGCTAGGATTACAGGCGTGAGCCACCACACCTGGCCAGAATAAAGGGTTTTAAGATTCGTAAGCGTAAGAGGCAAGGTGAGCAAGAGAAAGCCCATCGACACGGCGCCATGTGGAGCAGAGGTGGCAGATATAATTGAAATTCCCAGTAGCCATGGCCCTGCTGCTGTGGTAATGAATTGCCTCCTTATGCAAACAACATTAATAATGAGAAAACAAAAATCAAAGGAACAGGAAAAAAGAACTTTGGAGAGGGATTTGAGAGGGTTTGGTCAAAGGACAAAGGGAACAAAGGCCGTGGATCTGTAGACCCAGGATCTCCACCAATGACGTGGTCATCTTTGTCGATACAGAGATTATAATTGCAAATCCCAGTTGTCTGATTTGTTCCTCTTGGAGGCCATCACTGTATAGAAGGAAACCCCAGGAATCGGAAATAGCAGAGTGCTTTGTTTTGGCGGCTTCTGTTAATTAGCTTGAGATATTGGCACAGTAACAGAGATGCCACTGCCATTTAGGATAAGTAAAAGTAGAAGCCAATAAGAGAGCAAGGTAAAACGGAAAACTGGCAATAACCAGCTAAATGATCTACCAGATAAGGTTCCGATATCAAGTAGTCCAAGCCGATCTGCCTGGTAGAGCCCTAATTAAGGCTGGAGAGCAGCGACACCCACTTTCTCATCCTCGGGTTCCCTGCACTTAAATCTCCATGTAAGTGTCACTCGTCCCGAGCTTTAGATTATTAAATGTGATTTAGGTTTTTCCTGGCTCTAATGATAACTGAAGATAATTATTGTTATTAAATCTCCCAGATCATGCTTTAATCAGGATTATGGCACATCCGTTTTAAACAAAACAACAGTCCGTGTAATTCAATTCATGTCCTGTTTTACAAACTCACAGATGCTAAGCCATAGGAACGACGGATAATGAAGCAAAGCAGACAAGTCACACACCAGACACTTGGCCGTTTTGGGATTTTTGTCTGGATTATTAACATTCATGTTTCTATCCGAAAATAATAAATTCTGGGATCTGGGAATTTGGAGAGTCTCCACGTGTAGGTCACAATCTTTCTCGTAGCCAGCCTCACTTTCACACCCACAGTCCTCTGCGTCCTCACTGAATAACACGGCGGGTGTGCCCTCCATTTACACAGAATGGGCACAGCCTGTCACTAGACCGTGTCACATAATTGTAAAATATCCAGATTTTTACCAAAAAAATGGCAATAATCTTGGGTCTTTGTGTAGAAAATTTCTGATTTTTTAATACAGAAAATTATAAGAAGGAACTTTTTGCTCATCAACCATGCATGAGCCATCGTTTTGGGACTTCTGATCTGAACTGTACACATTTTCCCAGTAGACATCAGGACCCTTTCTTGTGTTTTCTTCAGTATGCTTTTCAGGGCACTGAAATGGAATGGCCCCTTGCCAGTGTGCGGAATAAACTAATGGACGATACTCATGGTGAGGGGAAGGAAATGGGATTCATCCAAGGACAGCTGGGCAGACACGGTGGGGACAAGGACAGATCGCTTCAGGTTCTGTCTATTGTCCTTTGCACTGGAATGTGCCACCCCTCAGTTCTGGAAAGGAAAAGACAGCGAAAGGAGACTGCAGACATCCGTTAGGGTGAGCGTCACAGCCATTCAGCAACTTGATATTTAAAGTGAACATTTCTTCCCTATGCATGAAGCAGGGCAGGTGACAGAAAGGTTCTACTGCACATCCCCGCACATTGCTTTTGACACGGATGCTATGCCAGACATTCTGGTAAAAGCACAGGTATGTTTTCTTATTTGATCTTTGCAAACATATCAGACATTTCCATTTTATGGAGTGAGAAACCGTGGCAAGGAGAGATTAAGGGAACCAGTCCAAAATCATGAGGCAGCTACCAACTTGCATCCACTGTATCTTAGGTTCATCCACACATGGTTTTAATTCTCAAAACAATTGTGTGAGATGGAAATCATTACACAAATTTTGCAGAAGAGGAGAAAAGTCCTCAAAGGGTTTCCCTAAAGCACAAATGCATCCAATAACTAAAGTAGCTAATTAAGCTGGTCTGACTCAAAAGACCATACCTTTGGCTGTAAACACAATAGCCGTCCTGCTAGACATTATATTGTCTCACAGTGTCTCCTAACATCCCTGCAGTGTAGGCAACCTTAGGCTGAGATAAAGCTCCTTATCATGCACGCAGATGTTAAGCCAGCCCAAGTAAGGATCAAACCCAATTCTGTCTGACTCCAGCGCTCTGTCCCACCTGCTCCACCATACTGCATCTGGCGAAGTCTGCTGTGCCCCTTCCCCTGCACAAAAACACTACCCCACTCAGCCAGCCACCCTCCAAGTAGCTTGGGACAAAGCCTGAGCTTCCCCTTCTCTGGCTAAGGTCTCCATTCCAGTGTCGCCTAGTTGGGGTGAAAGCTATTTAATCTGCATCATTTAAACCCCTGCTCAGACGTCTCCATTAGCTTCTGGTTATACTTAGAATAAAATTCAAATTTCTTCACATAATTTACGTGGCCCAGTGTAATCTGTCCCTCCTCCCATCCCTCCTCCCTCTCTCCCTGTCCCTTCTGCACTTCCAGCCACCCTAGTGTTCTTGAAGATCCTTCAATAAACCAAGATGTCTCAGTCTCACAGACTGCCTCTCCAATTAGAATTTTCTTCTCTCAAACCTTGCTCTCTCACTTTATTTTGGTGTATGCTCGTATATCACTTTTTCAAAGAGGCATTATTTAAAAAAGGAAATATATATTATTAAAAAAACAATAGAGCCCCTGCACTTACTGGAGTTTATTTCTCCTTTTACCGCTTAGCACTATCTGAAATTATATTATATTATTATCTATGTATTTTCCTATTGCCTGTATCCCTCCCTGGAATGTAAGCTTCTTGAAGGCAGGGTCATTAGCATATTCACAGCTTGGCTACTTAGACAGTATCCGAATAAATATGATCTGGGCAAATCTCTTTGCATGAATGGCTGAGTGACTTCAAGGATGCAAGTACATTCTCTAATATTTGGCATACATTGTATGTTTTCAGAGCCAAAAACACAAGAACAGTCATGTTTTGAAATCCACTAAGAACAAATACTAGGGATAAACACAGATGTAAGAAAAGGAAATTTTTGGATCGATTCCAGCTAAGTAAATGAAGTGAAGAGCAGAGTCAGAGACCTTGGAACAAAGAATAGAAATGATTAAGCTATGAATGTTGTTAATAGCAGTTTTAATTCTTTAAAAAAAATGGATTCAGAGGCAATAATTTGAAGTTCAGAGAAAGAGGAGATTTGTTCTTCATCAAAACAGAGTAAATATTTTTTTTTCTCCTTTCCCCTAATTGTAAAAAAAATGAGATGAAAGACAGAGAGGAGATATCAAGGTGAGAATGAGGGAGGCAAGAAATCCTAAGGGCTGTCACAGAAGGTAGGAGCTTCTCTGTCGTACAGATTTAAGGGAGGAAACCATATTGCTTTCAAAATGGGAGCTTCAAACAAAGTCAATGTAGCTGTCATTGACCTTTAACGGAGGAAGGTGGTTAGCATGTCTGTTTAATTTCATGTAGAATGAGGAGTCCCGAGAGCCAGCATTTCTGTCCTGAAGCATCTCCATGTAGATCAGATTCAGACCCTCATGCCTGACTTTTCAAATCATGCTAATCCCATCTTGACATTTGCAGTAAATGAAAACTCTCTGTCAGTAGGTAGATAGGAGGCTTTCCTTCTAGGGGTCTCCTGTGATGATAATGTGATATAAACAAAGTAACTACTTCCACAGTCCTGCTCTCTAGGGCTCAAGGCAGCATGTCCCCAGCCTCATTGCAACCTGGGGGGCTGGTGTGGTTTGGGCAAAGTACCAGACCACGAGTCAGGATAGTTTAGCTCTGGTGAGGTTCCACCATGGTTCCTCATGACTTCACTGCTAGGCTTCAGTCTCCCCACTTGTGAGATTGCAGGATGGATGAGACTAAATATGTCCCATAGTCTCTTCTCAAATTTAAAATCCCATAATTCTAAACCTTTAGTTGTCATAGGAGGAATGGTCCAAGAATATACTAGTTATAGAGTATTTTGAAGGTTCCATGTCACTAGCAACTTGAGGTCCCCTTTTTTGATCAGCTTCAAGGGGTGACATTTACTTTAGAGAAAATTTGGTTTCAAAATATTCTGTCTATATTTGGAATTTCCAAGTAGTTCATGATATTTAGGAATATGAGGAGGTGCAGAGAGGAGGAGAAGTCATGGTGGCATGCATAGCAAGCTTGCCTTGAAGTATACTCTACGACATGCTTGCTATTATTGTTATGCTTACTGATTCACACAAACACACAGTAGCTAAGCATTTCCTAACTTATTTTTCAAAAAGAGGAAAACTGGTGTTTTCTCTTAATTATAGATGAAATCTTAGTTAAATAACAAAACAAAACAAAACCTTATCTTGATTTTTACTTTTCACTCTTCAGTTTGCACTCAGGGTCGGAGTAGGAGATAATAAAGAGGGAGAATCATGTCTCGTCAATGTCAAAGCCAGGGCCATCATTTTCAAATGAATGACAAGGATTTCATCTGCAAGCTGTGGACAAACTGAGAAAAACTAACCAGTAGCCAAAGCAACTACACTGGACTGTGTGGTTATAAAGCTTAGCCCAGCCACCTTCACTTACATGGCAGCTGGTGAGTAGCTTACTTACCTCTTTGTGTCTTGATTTACTGTCTGTAAAATGCAGATGATAAGAGGACCTACCTCATAATGTTGTTCCAAGATTAAATCAAGTAAGTACTTGAAGTAAATGAAGTAAGTACTTGCACTAAGTACTTTATTACTAAGTACTTTATTGACATATAAAGTACTTAGCACAAGGCCTGACACAAATTAAATATGCAATATGGACTAACTAATCTTAAGTTGTGTTTAAACATTTTTGTTGTTGTTATTCAAAAAATGACCCTTTTACAAGGAAGGGGATTAAAAGAAGCTAACATGTTATGTATAAAAACATTTTATTTTAATGACATATTTACATGTCCAAACTCCAATGCTCTATTACTCATGTAATATGTCCTTTAGTTCATTCAATAATTATAGTAAAAATATCCAACTTTCAGTGAGTACTTATGTGCCAGGATCAGTGCCATGAACTTGAAGTGTACTACATTATTTAATCTTTACCTTGTGGAATTTTTACAGAGAAAAAATTGCATAAAGAGATGAGTAAATAACCTACCCAAAGCTTTCAAGTAGTGAGTGACACAGGACTCAAGCTGAGTAAGCTTTCCCATCCCACTGCCCACATCTACCGTGTGCATCCACTCCCTTTTCTTTTACAATTTCTCTGTGTTCACTTTGTTTTTTTAACTCTTGACTTCTTAAGATATGATTAAGGATGTGTTTCAGATGTCACTTCACCCATGAAATATTTTCCAATCACCCACATCATCTGTTTAATCTGTGGATGAATTTTAAATGATTTCTAAAATTCAATTATCAATATCTGTTTAATAATTTTTATACTTTAATTTACAAGGCCAGCGGTAGGTCATTAAACTATTAGCTTTTCTTGATCTAAGGCAGTTGCCAATTTTTTTGGGACTTTTCTTTTTCTTTTTTTTCTTTTTGTTTTTTTTGGTGTGTATTTGCAATAAGCACAGAGAGCATCATCTTTCAAGACTGTTTTTATTCAAGGTTTGGATGACTTTTTAAAGCAAGGAAGGGGTCCACATTCAAATGAATGTGCAATAATGCCAGTGTATGGACACCCACATACTTAGGACATTTTGACACATTTCTTCCCATCAATAAATGGTTCAATGAATGCTGGGTGTTTGCTGAGCGCTAGGAGTCCCTGGGAGGAGCCCTCCTGTGGTTCCTGTTAGTGTGTATGTTTCAACAGGACATGCAAGGCTACCAACTTCTCCTGTCCTCTCTGTCTACCCCACCACCATTATACACGATAGTGAGTCACAATTTATTTTCTCCAGATCCCAGCCCCATGATCTCCGTCATCTTCATTTCCCTCCAAGGCTCCTCCTACCCAGTGGAGTATACTGTGAGATCAGTTGTCATGCAGACCAAGTTTTAATCTCATTCCTATTCTTTTACTATTCGAATAAACTTAGTCAACATATTTTCACCTCTTTGACCCTATCTATAAAATGGGAATTAGAATATCTACTCTCTAGGGTTGTTAAGATAATTAGAAATAAGTTGATGTATTAGGCAATCATATCACAAGAGCTATCATCAGCTGGTCATTGCTACAAGGAGTGTAGTCAAGTTTATTCTCTTTTATGGTCTATATCTCCTTTTCTCATTGATATTTCCTCTGATCTTGATGTTTTGTTCATCATTATGTACGTATTTTTTCCTGTTGCATTGTATGTGGCTTTTGCAGATGATCCCTAAAGCCTTTGTGAGATTGGCAGGATATAGCACAAACAAACAATATAAGCAAACAAATAAAAGTAAATAAATAAACATAGCCTTTTGACCATGAATTTCCAAAGCCTTGTGTTCTCCAGTTATAAAATCTGACAACAATGGCTATTATTTATAAATCCCAAAGAACCAACAAAGTGAGAAATGTAAAATTTAGCACAGGGCTTGCCTGTGCCGAAGCAATACTAATTACAGCCATTTATGTCAACAGCTTACCATTTATACCTAATTATCATGCCTCAAATATGCATTATGTATATCATTAGGTGTGTGTCAAATTAACTCTGTTGTAAGTTTTATTTGATTATGCCATTATTCTCTGCACCTGCATGCTCAGTTTTTACAGTTTGTTGCTTATGTTCCATGGTCAATTGCTCTTAACTTAAAAAAAAAAAAAAGACAAAGTCAGCACACACTGGGGAGAAGTATGTACATCTACCATTGAAGAGTTTATTCTTGGGGAGAAGGGCTCAGCCTGTTAATCTGATGACCCTAATGTTGACTCATTTCTTCCCACAACTGTAGCTTTGTATTTTTTTATTTGCATGACAGGAATAATAGTCTCTTCTCTATCACCTAACAAAGTCTAACACAGTAAAAACAGAATGACTTTGGGCAGTAGCACATGCAGATTCAGAGCTCTGTAATTGACTTGGTGTGTGATCTTGAGATAACTTCTCTCTCTCTTTTTTTTATTTCAGGGTATTATGAGAGTACAAACATTATTGTTACATTTTATGTCTTTGCCTCACCCAAGCGACAGTTAGAGGCATGCCCTTCCCCCCTACAATGCTCCTTGTGTCCTTTAGTTGCAGGTTTATCCCCTGCTTCCCCCTAAACCCTGGAGAGTTTTACTGCCATGTGAACACCCTAGTGTTCAACAGCTAGTGCCAATTCGATGGCGAGTACAAGTGGAGCCCATTCTTCCGATCTTGTGGTGCCTCACTTTGGATAATGGGCTTAAGTTTAATCCAGGAAAGTATAAGAGGTTCTAGATCACTGTCGTTCTTATGATTGAGTAATATTCCATTGTATACAAATACCAAATTTTAATAATCCACTCATGAATTGATGGGCATTTGGGTTGTTTCCACATCCTTGCAATAGTGAATTGTGCTGATGTCTTTATTATAGAAGGTCTTTGGCTCTTTTGGGTAGATGCTTAATAGTGCTATTGTTGGATTGAATGGTATTTCTATTTTTAGCTCTTTGAGGTATATCCAAATTCTTTTCCACAGAGGTTGCACCAATTTGCAGTCCCACCAGCAGTGTAAGAGTGTTCCTGTCTTTCCACATCCTCACCAGCATTTGTTATTTTGGGATTTTTTGATAGAGGCCAATCTCACCGGGGTTAGGTGATATCTCACTGTGGTTTTGATTTGCATTTCTCTAATGATTAGAGATGCTGAGCATTTTTTATATGTAATATGGTGATTTTTAATTCTGTGAAATGAAGGGCACACAGGTGTTTATTACTTTATTTTCTGACTGCTACTTCTACATTTAAAAACAAGTAACAAAAGCCCACAGAGAAGCCTGATTCTGCTGAGTGTGCAGTGGAGGTAAAAATGATACAAAACAGGTAATCCCAATGAATTTACCCGTGGCCCACCTTCACTGGGCCTTCATTGCAGGCGTTCCCCAAGGCTGTCTCCCTGGGGGTTTATGGCATTTGCTGAAATACAAGATTTGTTTCAAAGAAACCAAACACCCCTATTCATCCTCCCTCTGATAAGACCACACACACGCACACGATCTCAAGATGATTATGAAGAAAACAGAACACTTAGTTCACAAGTTCATACATTTTAGAGTTGGGAGTATCCTCAGAAAAACCACCTGTTCAACTCTTGAGTGTTACAGATGGAAAAAAACGGAAGTTCAACTAGACAAAAGAACTTATCTCAATTCACTGTTGAGTCACAACACGCACATATGTTCACACTGCCCCCCGTTCTGAGCCAGCTCCCACCAGGAGCTAGGAAGCTAAGGGCTGAATTAGCATCATCCTTCTACCTTCCAGAGCTCGGTTTGGTAGTGGGTACAAATAGGTAACAAAGAAACAGTAACACCCTCCCCCTAAAAGAAGCTTGTTCCAGGCACAGTGGAAGCAGAGATGGGGATAATTAACCAGGAGTGTGTGTGCTGGAGTTCTACAGGCTGGTAAGGAGGGCTTGGGCATGCCATGCCAGATGGGCAGAGGCAACAGTATCAAAATGGTTATTGTTCCTAACTGATCACCACTGTGACGCTTCTCCCTAGAAGGAAAAGTAACCAATGATGTCATCAGCAGCTCTGGGCCTGAAGCCCTTGCCCTCTCCCTTTACTTAGAGAACTCTCCTCTTCTAGGTTTAGTTAAGATGGCACTTCTGAAAAGACTTCCCTGCTTCTGCCTCTTCTCTCTCCCTTCCCTCCTTGCTCTATAAACCAGAGCACCCTAAGGCTCCCAGTGTACTTAAAATATACCCCTGTGCATGCCAACCCCCATCTTCCCACTCGATGCACAATGCCAGGTACAGGAACAACACTTAATGCCAAATGAATAACCACAACACAGATACTGTGTCACATGTGCTTCTTTTGATAGCTATATGTCTTTGACCATAAGCTTCTAGCAAACAAGGGTGACTGAAAGCAAGCAGGCTCCGAATAAGTGAATAAACAAATGATAAGTTTGAGAATGACTGCTAGACTATTGGACACTGGTGGTTTGGAGATGAGGCAGGAGGGCCTCGGCATCACAGGGGCAGCGGTATGGAGGATGGTTACACTAGGAGGATGGATGGCTTCCAGCAATGTGGCAGTCAGGTATATAGACATGTCTCCTTCTGAAACAACTGAAAATGCTGGACTAAACATCCAGAAGACACTGGAGAAGATACACATAAGCTGGCAAGAAAGTAGGAGTACACAGGCTAAGGTGTATGGGAAAATATGAGGTCCTCTTCTGTGCAGAAATTTGGCAGGCACCACCTTAACAGGTCATCAAACTAAGTTCTGGCCTCTCAAAGCACTGCCTGAGATGAACTAGTACCAGGAAGGGGTAACTGAAGCACACCATGAGGAAACAGCCAGAAGAGTCCAAAGAGAGGGACATTCCACATAACAATAGGCCTGCACTCTTCAAGACAGCCTGAGACAAGAGAAAAAAAAAGGTGGTGGTGGGTGCCTGGGGCAACGTTCCTGACTAAAGGAGACTGAAGAGGTGAAACTGAACGTACGGTGATCCTGGATTTCCGGCTCAAAGGCACTAAAAAAGGCATTAATGGGACATTTGGGAGAAATGTGACTAGGTTCCTGAGTATCATAACTGTACTGTCTGCTCTTAGGAAAGCCATGCTCAAATATTTAGGAGTGAAACACCACAATGACTGCGACTAATGTTCAAATGTTAAATGGGTATGGGGGGATATAGATATAATGACAATACAGGAACATGTTTTAAAAAGGCAGAGATGACACTAAGATAATTTGAAGCTGTGCTGATTGACACTAATATTTTGAAGCAGTGGCAGGCAAGCTTTTTATTAAAGAGAAAGCCTCCATGTTACACAAATACATAAAAAGGAAAAAGCTGGAAACCTTGAGGAACTGCCTTCTTTTAGTGGCTCAAATAACCACAATGCTTTCCACAATGTTACACCTATATGGTGAAGCTATGAGTGTGAATCAAGAAGGTGTAAAGATATCTCCTGTGTGTTTAAAAAAGCATTGCCAAAGATGGCCTTGCCCTAGGACCCAAACGGCTCATTTGTACCCGAGCGAATGGCATCAAGGACCTGGAGCACAATCGCAAGTTACAGCCAAAAGGGTCGGCAGCAAGGCTGAGGGAAAATGTCAACAGAGATTTCATTGTGCTCTGGTGTTGTTCTCACCAGAATTGTTCGTGGTTTCATTAGTGAGCCCTGGTTTACCACATCACATAGGTTTGGAGTAGTCTACCCCACCCGTTTTTCCTACAGAAACTCGTATTTTTATTGTATAATTTACAGAACATGAGATTTTTTCCAGGAATGCACATATCACATTGAAGCAGAAAGGTCTTTACAAATTTTAAGTATCTACAAAACATGAGGTAAGGTTCTTCAGTAATAAAACATCATTCACTGATTTTGCTGCTAGAAGGCAAACATTAGATCAAATCCTTCATTTGATCTAGCAAGGAAAACTAGAGTTGCAGGAATCTTGTTTTCAGGCCAAATCATTATATACCCTGAGGGGTTTAACTGTGAGAACTGCCTGCATTTTCATAATGAAAGTAATCAACAGTAATCCTGCCCAAAAATGCCCAGAAGGCAGTCCCAGGAGGCTGTATCAGGTGCTCATTTGACTCAAGGCTTCCACACATTATAGGGACGCAAGCAACAGCTGGCAAGTGTGACTGGCCAGACAACCGCAGTTGAGGAAGAATCACCTAATCCTGGAGGTTTTCAGATTAAAAAAAAAAAAGCCTAGAAAGCAGCAGATGAAGGTATTTTTTACTTGAACTGGAATCCAACCCCCTCCCTTCCCCCTGGAGTGAGCTTCAAAGAAACTTCCAGAGCCTCAGCAATATTTTGACCTTTCCTAATTTCACTCATGTTTGCATTAGGCCAATTTCAGGAGACGGCATTTTTCAGCACCTTTCATTTCCAATTATTCCATGGCACCACATAAAGAGCCGATCTAGGCCGGGCGAGGTGGCTCACGCCTGTAATTCTAGCACTCTGGGAAGCCGAGGCAGGAGGATCGCTTGAGCTCAGGAGTCTGAGGTTGCAGTGAGCTATGATGATGCCACTGCACTCTAGCCGGGGCAACAAAGTGAGACTCTGCCTCAAAAAAAAAAAAAAAAAAAAGCTGATCTAAGAGTAGGGTACCAGCTACTTCCGCCCAGGTAAACAGTCTGGGACCAGAGGAGAGAATTAGCCCCTTGCACTGGCTGCTTCCATCCTAAAGTGTCATTCAATTGGTGCTTCCAATTCTTTCTACTTCCCGTATAAGCTACAAAATCTCAGAATGAAGGAGGCTTCTCTGCACAAATAAATAAAGGCTGCGGCATTGTGAGATAACACCTGCAGCCCTTGAAAAATCTGAGAAATCAAACTGGCACTGGAAGAGTCTCAGTGGTCTCTGGGGAGAAGGGACTGGGGTTCACCTGGAAGGCTACAATGGTAGAGCCTGAGGTTCAGCTGTCCTGTTCTGAATTCAAAGTCCGTTTTTTAATCCTTCACTTTTGAGAAGATGCGAGAAACCATCTATGTTTTGAAAAGCTAAATAAAACACAGTTCTTGCCAATCAAAAGCAGATCCTTCCCCAAATAAAGGCAACCAGTGACATAAAGTAAATCTCATTTTTATAGGTATGTAAAATGAAAATCTAAAACACAAGTCCACCACACATAGGTAAAAAAAGAAAACAGGTTAAAAAAAATTCCTGCCAGGAACAGTGGTGAGCCTGTCATGCCAGCTACTCAGGAGGCCAAGACAGGAGGATCACTTGAGCCCAGGAGTTCAAGACCAGCCTGGGCGACACAGTGAGACCTTGTCTCAAAAAAAAAAGAAAAAAAGAAAAATTCCTGCTGTAGAAAATAGTCTGTCAGTTTCTTAAAATGTTAAACATGGAGTTACTACATGATCCAGCAATTCCACTCCTAGCTATATGCCCCAAAAACCTGAAAACAGGAACTCAGATACTTGTATGCCAATGTTCATGGCAGCACAATTCGCAATAGCCAAGTGGTGGAAGCAATCCAGTGTCAATTTACAGATGAATGGATAAACAAAATGTGGTCTATCTATGCAATGGAAGATTATTCAGTCTCAAAAAAGAAGGAAATTCTGATACATGTTACAACATGGATGAATCTTGAGAACATTATGTTTAGTGAAAGAAGCCAGCACAAAGGGCCACACAGTACATGATTCTATTTATAAGAAATGTCCAGAATAAGCAAAATCCATAGAGATAGACAGTGTATTAGTCATTGTCAGGGGCTTCAGGTAATAAGTGACTGCTAATGGGTCTGGAGTTTCTTTTTGGAGTGATGAAAATGTAATGGACAGAGGTGATGGTTGTGTAACACTGTGAATGTACTAAATGACACTGAATAGTACACTTTATAAATGAGTGAATTTCATGGGATATGAATTATATCTAAATTTTTTAAAAACCCCATTATAACAGCAGGTGACTTCATCAGTTACTCTAAATCATAAAGGTAGGTTTTGTGATGCCTGGGCAGTGCTCAGAGCCCATACAGCTGTCTCCGAGCAAGTCTGTCTGGCTGTGGCACAGAGTCCTGATAGGCAGTTGGGCTATTCGTCTGAGAAAGAGGCCAATGTGGGGACCTATGGTGATATATACTAGACCGGGCCAAGCCAACCTAAATGTCAAACTGAATGTCAAGCCCAGGACACAGTAACTACTGACAGTCAGAAAGGAATTTAAGAAGTTTAATGACTAGGCATTTAGCCAAGTTGAAGGTTGTTGGCTAAATATTCTGAGGACATTTGACGATTTTTTTAAAATTATGATAAAATAACATATTATATAGAATTTACCTATTGGTGGCACTTAGTACATTCACAATGTTGTGCAACCATCACCACTATCTAGCTCCAGAACATTTTTGTAACTTCCAAAGGAAACCCTGTTACATTAAGCAGTTGCTCTCCATTCCCACTCCTCTCAGCCCCTGGTAACCACTATTCTGTTTTTGTCTTTATGAATCAACCTATTATGGACATTTCATATAAGTTGAATAATAATATCTTTCTCCTGGAAAGCCTGTATTTTAAAAAATCATTTATTTAGAAAAATTTTTTTTTTGAGAGATGGGGGGTCTTACTATGTTGCCCAGGCTACACTCTACCTCCTGGGCTCAAGTGATCCTTCTGCCTTGGTCTTCTGAGTAGCTGGGATTACAGGTGCATGTCACCATGCTGGACTTAAAAGCCTCTGTTTTGAAGATTAGCTCTCCATTCTCTAGCAACTTGCCATCACTTTCCTTTGTGCCTTTGCCTATACATACTATTAATAGCAGGGTTGCTCATGTTGTTCCTCCACACATGCAGTTGGAGAGACACCAGGGCCAGGTTGACCTCCAATGCCTCCAATTTCAAACACCTAGTCTTAAAGGTTCAAACAGCCTATTTCCACAGATGCTGGCATTACTTTCTCCGTTTCCTGTTGATATTAATAACATTGTTTTTTTCTTACCTTTGCATAGTTTATGTAAATAAGTCTTACAGACTTTTATCAAAGTGTTGGCTGCTTTTATGGAAGAACAGAATATCTACCAAAATCAGTTTTCAACATGAAAGGCAACATGTTGAAAGGCAACATCTTGTTGGGGAACAAGAAAAGGCAGAAGATCTATAGTAAAGGAAGAGAGAACTCTGCATAAGGACCAGCTCACCTGGTCTTAATATCTCATAACTAACTTGGAGTGAATGCCCCTGTTTCTGTCATCTTGCCTCTCACTAGCGTAGGTTGTTCCCCATCTGCATGCTGGACAAACTTGTGTTTCCTGATGCTAACATCTGAGCCCCCATGTTTACTTTACCTTGGTCCTAACTGAAATGACCAATCAAATGGAAGAAAGGGGGAAATATCTCTGTTAGTGCTGGCAAACACTTAGAGTGCCATCAGTGGCTGAGAAACTTTGAGAAAATGGTACAGAATGTGGTGCAGTTGGGATCAATGTGAGAGAAGCAGCGCGCACGACTCTACCACAATTAAACACACGAGCAAAGGAGGGACCTCTTGGGAAGTACAAGGATAGGATTCCCCAACAGGGCTCCAGTAAATTCTCCAGATCAGAAAAACCAGACCCATGAGCCAGGCTGGCTGAAGCACAGTTTGCTAGTGGCAAATGTAAGGACCTGAAGTCCCCCAGTGCCCTAGGTGGAAAGGCCAGTGACAGGCTGGCCAGGGTTCCCTGCGTACTGTTGAACAGTGAAGGGGCACTATTGGGACAAACAGAAAGAGACACATTGCTATGGATGGAGATTCTCCTTGTCTCAGTGATTTGCCAATAGCACCCTGGTTCCAGCTTCTACCATAAGGGAAGCAGCAGAGGCTAAAGCTCCATCCCATAAATAACTATAGGGACTGGAAGAAAAGTAAGTAACATGGCTGGGGACAAAACAAATTATCAACAAATCAACTCTGTGTACAAATACTAACTAGTTAGAAAATAAAATGGGAAGACTAAATACCAGTCTATCCAGCCAAGATCCCAACTGACTTTCCTTTGCAAATTGACACCAAGAACAAGCATCTGAGAACAGCCAGAGAAAGTACTGGGGATGGGGGAGGGCAGATGGGGCTGTGACTTGCTTCTGGTGACCACTGCTCTAGGGACTATTTCCTATAATCGCATCACACACCACACAACAGAAGTGCTGTCATGTGGATTAGAGAATTAGACTGAAACTTCCTCATCACGGAATTCCTCTCTTCCAATCTCTAGTAAAATGAGAAACAAAGACAGGTGGGGAAGGAAAGTGTGAAGGAAGAATTCATCAAACAAAGAAAAGGGAAATTAACTGAAAGCAGTCTAAGACAAGACTCCAGAGAATAATGCAGCAGCAAGACCTGGCTCCTACCCCAACCCTACCCCCACCCTCAGAAACCATGCCAGGGAGTCAATGACACCCTGAGAACTCGCAGCCAGTAAGTTGGAGAGAAGTAACCAAGTAGTAGTCCTTCATGTTCTCCTTTTAGGATCAGGAACTACAGAAACTCTGCCTGGGAGATGTGGGAGAAATAGCTAAGTGCCCAGCGAGCCAGATACACTCTGTGGGAAGCAACTGCTCTTAGGTACACAGAGATTTATGGAACCACCTATCCCTATGGAAATGGTATACATATTGCTCAAGCAGCTAGCATAAGCCTTAGTATAAGACATTTAACACAATTCTTAGAACAGAGAGAAGACTCTAGATACTGCCAAAGACTACATGGCTATAACTTCCTCCAGTGTGCAAATCCTCTCTGAACACAAGATAACAACAAGCCTGCGCACTATAGCTCAGAGGGGGAAATAATGAGAGGATGCCAAGAGACTAGGGAAGTGAGAGCCAAGAATTCCCCCACTGTCTCAAAGCAAACAGAGTGACCATGCAGAGCCATCCAAGCTTGAGCCAAGATGAAAAGAAGCAACTCAGTAATTCTGCAAACACATTATGGTCAAAAGAAAAAAGAGACACAGCAAGGGAGATGGCTCTGGAAAGGCAAAGTCTCCCACCAAGAAAAGAATACACAACAAGGAAGAGAAGGAAGTTCCCCACGACTTTATAAGGACATGTTCCCAATAAAAGAGTTCAAACACGAGATGATAAAACACAGTAAGATGAAAAGACAAATTTCTAACCCAGACAAACTGCAGACCAAAATACATCATTATGGAGCTAATAAACACATAGAAAAACAGCCAGAAACAGAATATACACAGCTGAAAATCAAATTAGACAAAGCGAATGCAGATGAAAAAGACAAAAGCTAAAGCAATTAGGAGGAAGCTAATAGCATTGGAAGAGAGACAAAGACAACCCAACATAAGGATAATTTGTGTCCGTGAAGTAGAGAACCTAAGGAAGGCAACAGAAGATGCTGTCAAAGATATACAAGAGAACTGACCTGAAATGAAGAAGGCTGTATCTGCAGCTTGAAAGAATGCACTATGTTCCCAGGAAAATTTGATAAAGAACACTAAACAGACTCTAGCCAACATACTCAACTTCAAGGATAAATAAAGTATTCTTGAGGCACCTCAGAATTCTTCCAAGGGAAAACCTCAGAAGACCAAACACAATGTCTACAAAATTCCGAGGCAGCTTAGTGCAGTGGTGGTAAGTGGAGAGGTCGGAGAGATGGGTAGGCGTCAAAGACTCTCAGAGAAGATGAAATCCGAACAGAGATTTGAAGGAAGTGAGGGGTGAGGGAGCGGGTTGAGTAAAGAGGGGCCCAGCCAATAAGGACAGCAAAAGCCAAGGTCCTGACTCCAGCAACAATCTGGCATGTTCCAGGAATAGCAAGAACAGTGGGCTGGAACCAAGTGAGCAAGGGGCAGAATGGTAGAAAATAAGCTCATAGAGGCAGGTAGGGACCAGGTTATATCCGGCTGTTGAGATAATTGCAGTTACATCATTTGTGGGGCCTGGTGCAAAATGAGAATGCAGGGCCTTTGTTCAAAAATTAAGAATTTTGAGATGATGACAGTTTAGCATTAAACCAAGCACAGGTTCTTCTAAACCCTGGGCAACTACATGAAACTGGCCCTCCTTCAAGCAACAGACCTTAGGTTTTATTTTGAGAGGGCTTTTCTCAGTGGAGTGACCTGATCAGATGAACATTTTCAAAAGGCCCACTATAACTATGGGAAGATGTTGAGTGATGTAGAGTAGAAGGGGGCAGGAAGACATAAGATGCTGCAGGGTGGGCTGGGCAGAAGCAGCTGTTGGGTCATGTTTTGGGGTACAAGATGCTTATCAGGGGTTGACACGCATAAAAGTAGGTGGGAGGAAGTAGTCAAAGTGTGAGATGGCCCCATGAGGGTTTTGTACCTTCATTTTGCTCAGTCAACAGGGTGCTGATCTGGAAATGGTATGACCTCAGGTGAGGAGGCTTTTGCAGCTGAGGCCAGCTAAAGGAACGGGCAGCTGGAGGCTGACAGCTAGCTGTAGTCCCCACAGGGGATCCTGGTAGTGACCTCCGAGTCTGCCATGTGAGGCTACTGTAGAGTCTAAGCAGGGACATAGGTGGCTGGTCTAGGTGCCATCAGTGAAGGGCATGTCTGCTGGGGGCAGGGTGAGTGTAGGAGATTCAGGGCTTGGACTTCTTTATTTCATGTTTTTGATATTGAGGTATTTAGCCTTCTAGAGTCCTAAAGGGCAGTTGGACACATGAGTCTGGAATTCAAGTGAGTGAGTGGGGGCACCTTGGATGTGAGTGTGGAAAACCCTCCCTCCATTATTGGGAGCTGTGATGAGGAGAGAGAGTCAGCATTAGAGACGGAAAAAGAGGAGTCAGTGCAGCAGAAGGAAGATCAGACATATCTGTCAAGATTATTGGTGGCAATCAACGGAAACCTGGCTGATTTATGCAGACAAGGACTGATTAAAAGCTATTGAAGATGGATGTGGTGATGGCTGCACAAAAATAAATTTGTGCTTTATACGAGTACCATACACTTAAAAACAGTTAAGATAGTAAATTTTGTCTTAAGCATATTTTACCACAATAAAAAAAACTAGGGGAAAAAAGACTACTGGGTAGTCAGAGAATTCCTAGAGGACTGGAGGAATACATTTGAGTTCAGTTAGCTAAGAACAATCCTTCTGCCAAGCTGGCCCAGGGCAGCCAGCACTGCCTCTGCCACCCTGCATGGGAGCAGCACTGGCCACTGGCACCATGGCCACTGTGGCCCCAATGCTGAAAGGGAGACCCTCCTGCCTGGCCCCCCTCTTCTCAGTGGGTGAGTCTGACTGGTGCAGCCCAGGACAAACACCTATACCCTTGCACAAGGTTTGGGCAATTTTTTTCTGTAAAGGGCCAGATAGTAAATATTTTCCATTTTGCGGGTCACACAGCCTTTGTCACAACCACTCAATTTGCTGTTGTAGCAAGAGTATAGCCACAGCCAATGCATAAAGAAAGGGTAGAACTGGGTTCCAATAAAACTTTACAAAAACAGGCAGTGGGCTGGATTTGGCCTTCATGATATAGTTTGCCAACTGTTGCCCCGACTAAAAGGGAAGCTACGCAAACAAGCATCTGGTATTTTCAGCGATTTGATTACAGTCAGAGGTCACTTGGCCTCCCATCAAACTCATAAGGTGGGGTGAGAATTCTCTTAAAGAAGTGGGCTCAAGGTGTGAGGTGAGATGGCCAGTGTGTATGTGGAGAGTGTGGGTTCCCAGAAGAAACACAAAGAAAAGGTTGAGAAGGAGTGAATAACTGTGTTAAGAAAGAGGAGGACCTGGGAACTGATAAGACTATTTCATGGAATGTGAGAAAGCAAGCCTTTGTGGAGGCGGGCTGAGTAAAGAGTAGGAGGTGAGGAAGGGGGTCAGTGAGTGCAGAGAGAATGCCTGAAGAATCTGGTTAACAAAGGAGAAAGACACTGGGCAGGAGCTGGGGAGGGCATGAGCTGAAGGGAGTGCTTAGTTAAGATGGTAAACTGTAAAACAAGTTCATATGGTGATGAGCACAATTCATGAGAGGAGGGAAGACTGACAAAATCCCAGGGAGCGTGAAACAGTGGCTGACAGTGTGAGCTGGAAGGCAGAGCTGTATGAGTTAGAGCTCTGTGGGTGGAGCACTTCCAGTGGTGATGAAGTTCAGGCTATGGCCATGGGAGTGGGTGGCTGACGTTACTGGAGCACAGGTGGTCAAGGAGACGGGACCAGGCACTAGGAGGGCTGTCTCCATATCCACTAGTGTCACCCATGGGATGGGAGGGACTGGGACAGAGAGACAAAGATTGTGGGCCTGGCACCTAATCCTTCACAGAGGAATGACTGGGGCGGGGAGCAAGATGAGTGTCACAGATCCTCCTCTTGCTCCTGGGGTACATGGGACGTGAAACAATCAAAGAGCTGCTGAGAATTCAGTATTAAGTACAGGCATGGAGAGGTGGGAATCTAACCCAGATGGGTAGTGGGTGGTTAGAAAGGGCTCTTTAGGAAAGAGATACCTGAGCTGAATCTTAAGGAATAAAAATAAGTAGGATGATGAGATGTGACAGAGGGAGAAAAGGAAAAGAGAAGGGGACTTGGGCAGGGGGAACGACAGACAAAGGCCAGGAGGACCAAAGAGCATAGTATTTAGGAAGAACTATAAGCAGTGCTGCATCACTGAGGGGTACACATTTGAGAAAAGCAGCAGCAACGAAGAGGCCAGAAAGACAGTCAGGGGCCACGTTAGGGGCCTTGATGTCATTTGGAGGCAGGGGCAGCACTCTCAGGTTTAAAGCGGGGGAGTGAGATTTGACTCTAGGGATTATGTAGAAGACGAAAAGGTATGGGAAAGCTTGTGAGTTACTGCAGGAGTCCTAGAGAGAGAGAAGGGCTTGAACCAGGACAGTAGTCGAAGGGGTGAAAGTAGAGAGAGGTGAGAGAAATAGTTAAAGAACAACGGGTAGGGCCTGGTGGTTCCCCAGATGTGGATAGTGAAGGGCAGGGCACCAGCATCTTGGGTTTCCAGTTTGGGCAACTGCTGTGGCTATCAGTGGTGACAGAGAACAGAGGACATGGTGCTTGGCTATTGGATCTTCTGATCTGTCCACCTCATCTTGGAGGCGGCATGGGGGTGGTAGGGCAGGCAGTGGGCTGAGAAGACTGGAAGGAAGAAAAGAGGGCAAAAATCTTTCATATGCTTTGTGCAGTAAAATCTGACTAAAATGTACATAAACCCCATAAGCCTTTTTCTAACACGAAGCAAAACAAGTTTTCTTTCTCTTATACTTCCTTTTAGTGCTCTCTGCCGCCACCTAATGGACTGACTGGAGGAAGAGGGGCTCAAGAGACAGCAGCCTGGCCTACTCCATGGCTGAGGAACCAAACCCACCCAGGCAGAAGGAATGGGAGCCCTTGGGTGGAGGAGGACCAAAAGAAGTCCACATGCTTCTGGAAAATCATCAGTACTCCCTTCTAGAAGACCAGAAGTCCTTGGAGCTAAAAGAGACATTCGTTTATTAATAATACCTAGTTTAATTTAAGATCATTTTCAGCAGATGAACATTAACCTTGACTTCTCTGCACTCCCAAAACCAGGTATAAGACTGAGGCGTAAGGGAACCAATCTGTAGACATCCATGAAACTGTTTGGTGGGACAAAAATTCTGGGGCACTTGAACCTAGGCGAACTCAGTTTTAGGTTCTCTTGTTTAACATATCATCTCTAGGTTTAGGTGTATTTACTTTAGGAATTCAGGAATGCAAAATAAAATATGGTAATCTTGAATTTGGTTAAGTTCTCATCTGAAGAGTGTGAGTAAAGACAGACAGCAGCTCGTCAGGAACTGCTGCATGTGAGGGTGAGGTGAGTGGAGGGGCCCAACGGAGATCTGATCCCAGGGGCTGAGCAATGCACCAGTGTGCAAGTAGAGATTGTGAACATAAACCACTCTTTTGGAAAGCTCAGCACAGAGGTAAGGGGTAGGGAGCTGCTAAAAGGCCAAGACAGAAGATACATCACAGAATATGATGGCACGTCAGGTAGCGTTTAAAGGGATGTTTATAGCTTTTCACGACATGGCTGTATTAGTCTGCTCAGGTTACGATAACAAAATAATACACATTGGGTGGCCTAATCAACAGAAATTTATTTATTTCTCACAGTTCTAGAGGCTAGAAGTCCAAGATCAAGGTGCTAGCAGATTCGGTTCCTAGTGAGGGCTCTCTTTCAGGCTTGTAGATGGCTGCCTTCTTACTGTGTCCTCAAATGGTGGAGAGAGAGAGAGCAAGCTCTCTGGTGTCTCTTCTTATAAGGATACTAATCTCATCATAAGAAACCACTCCCCCCCTGACCTCATCTAACCCTAACTACCTCCCAAATAGCATCATACTGCAGGTTATGGCTTCAACATATGAATTCTGGGGGACATAAACATTCAATCCATAACAATAATTGATGTTTACTTTTAATGTTGAATGAATAAGCATGGCACGGCACCATGTATATCACATGATACCAATTAAAAATCTAATTTGTATTTAATGCCACTGAACTATACATTTAAAAATGGTTAAGACAGTAAATTTTAAGTGATGGGTATTTTACCACAATAAAAAAAAAAATCCAAACCAGGTGTGGTGGCTTATGCCTATAATCCCAGCTACTTGGGAAGCTGAGGCAGAAGGATTGCTTGACAGTTTGAGGAGTTTGAGATCAGTCTGTGCAACACACTGAGACCCCTGTCTCTTAAAAAAATATCCAAGAAGGCCAGGTGCGGTGGCTCACACCTATAATCCTAGCACTCTGGGAGGCTGAGGCGGGCGGACTGTTTGAGCTCAGGAGTTCGAGACCAGCCTGAGAAAGAGCGAGACTCCGTCTCTACTAAAAATAAAAATTAATCGGACAACTAAAAATATATAGAAAAAATTAGCCGGGCATGGTGGCACATGCCTGTAGTCCCAGCTACTGGGGAGGCTGAGGCAGTAGGATTGCTTGAGCCCAGGAGTTTGAGGTTGCTGTGAGCTAGGCTGATGCCACTCTAGCCCAGGCAAAAGAGTGAGACTCTGTCTCAAAAAAAAAAAAAAAATCTGAGAGAAAGCAAGAAAGGAGAAAAAAATTTTTTAAAAGCTAAAAACTGTGGAAAAAATAGAATGCACAAAATAAGATGGTATAAATGAATCTAAATACATCAGTAATCAAATAGATGTTAAAGGACAAAACAGAATGGATCTTAAAAAAATCTAGTTATTTGCCACTTTCAAGAACTACACCTAACCCATAAAGACACTGAAAAAAGCTGGGAAAAGATATGCCAGGCACTGCTGATCAAAAACACAGGCGGTGCAGTGCTATTTCTATCAGACAAAGTAAAATTCAAGGCAAAAGCATTTTTAAATATAAAGAGGGTCGCTTCATAATACCAAAGGGTTCAATTCACCAGGAAGACAAAACTGTTTAGAAAATTAAAGACATGGCCTCAAAATAAATAAGAAAACAAAAAATTAACAAAGCTGTGTGGAGAAACTGATATGTCCACCACCACAGTAGGGTATTTTAACATATTAGTATATTCCCTAGCAATTGATAAATAAGCAAAGTGAAAGTAAGAAGAGAAATACTTTCACAGCACAATGAACACCGAGGAAATGAACATATGTAGAATCCTGCACCCACACCTGTCGTGGCCCGGATTGTAGAATGGGGGATGGACATAGAAAGAAATACATAGATGATATACATATAAGACGTATAAGACTGTAGTGGGGATTTCACCAGTCGTTTTATTTATATATATATTTTTATGTCCGGCAGTTATTTTTTGGTATGTGACTATTTTGGGTGTCTTGAGGAAAATATATTTTTATTTTTTCCAGACAATTGTTTAAGGGAAGTAGACGTTTGTATTTTAAATTTTTTAATTTTATTATTGTATGTAGGACAATGAGATGTTTTGGCTTATTTGTAAGACTTTGGGCGTTTGGTTATTGGTCATAAAGTTATTTGTCATGAGGAATAGTTCTGTTTGGTTAACAGGCCGTGTCCGGACCTATTGTCCTCTGGCCCCAAGGAGAGCACACCAGTTTAGTTGACTCTGGGCTTAAGTTAATTTTGTCCAGGGACGGTCCCTACACACCCAGTTTCGCTGACTCTGGGCTTAAGCCAATTTTTGCCCAGGGATGGTCCCTACACAAACCTGGTGGTGGCACGTTCTGTCTGCTGGTTGTAGACAAAGTCACAAAGCACTTCTCAACCAACTGCAAGGACTGATGTGACACAGATCAAGTTCTTGGACCCCAGTACCATTTAGCTAGAAGTTGATTTAAAAAAAAAGTTTGGGAAAAAAACCCAAACCTATATGCGTGGAAATTTAAAAACACATTTCTGAATAATTTGTGGGTCAAAGAAAGAGTCATAAAGGTAATTTAAAAACCCATTGAGCTGACTTAAACTGGTAATATTATTAATATCATAACTTGATGGATACTGTTGAAGTAGTTCTAGAGGGTTAGCCTTAAATGCTTATATTTGAAAGGAAGGCTGAAAAATCAATGAACTAAATTTATAATTTAAGAAGTTAGAAAAACAGAGAATGTACTCCAAGAGCACAGAAAAAAAAATTAAGACAGATAAAAGCAGAACTTAATGAACTAGAAAACGGATGCGGAGTAATGCAGGATAATAATGCCTACATGTCTGCTCTTTGAAAGATCAACAAAACCAATGAACCTCTACCAAAAGAAGGCAAAAAGGAGAAGATACAAGGAAACATAATTACAGATGCTACAAATGTTTTAAAAATGATAATATGAATAACTTTATGCTAGTCAATTTAGTAACTCACACAAAATGGACAAATTCCTAGGAAAAAATATAACTTACTCCACACTAGCCCAAGCAGGTGCAGGGAAAATAAAAATAGGTTTAGATGTGCCTGTACATGCACAGAACACCTCAAAGGACACATACAAGAGCCTGGAAGCAGCTGTTCCTTGCAAAGGGGCCTGGGTGGCTGGGAAGACCAGGGCAACAGGGACACTCAGACCAAGTGTCACTTTTTTTTTTTTTTTTTTTTAAAGAGCCGGGGCTATGTTGCCCACGCTGGAGTGCAGTGGCTATTCACAGGCGCAATCATAGTATACTACAGCCTTAAGCAATCCTCCCACGACAGTCTCCTAAGTAGCTGGGACTACAGGCAGTGCCACTATGCCTTGCTCCGAGTGTCACTCTTGGGTCTGAAATGTCTGAATTATGAATCATACACGTGTCACTTGTTCAACAATGAATCCAAACGTGCCTGTATACACAAGAAAGGCCTCACCTGGCTGTGTTCTGGAGGCTGGCCTGGCACAGTACAGAGCAAGCAGAACATTAACAAGCTATGTAGCAGGAGCAGGTATGAGTATCAGCTGATGCTGGGTCTTTGCATTCTTTTTAATCTTCACATATTCAGTAGGTAAAAAAGGTATCTTTTTTTGTTTTCATTTGCATCCCTTTGATTGCACAGAGACAGAACTCTTTTCCTATCTTCCATTGGCCATCTGTATCTCTTCTATGAATTTCCTGTTCATCTTCTCTGTTCATTAGTGGTGACTAGTGGTAAGTTAGCAATAAGAACTGTTGCATTCAAGTCTAGACTGAGAAGGAAATTTAAAAATCTGCCCACGTGTACTTCATAATAATGACTACTGAATAGTCCGAGATAATTGTACCCATTGCCCAGAGGCATTAAGCCCAGGATGATTCACTGGATAGTGACCTGCAGCCAAACTGTTTTTCCCAAGCCAAACATTTCAGACTCATCCCTGCCCTTCCTCACACTCTTTCCAGAAGGGCTCCTTGAGCTGCTATCACAGTGCTCCTAAATTATCCCATCACCCAAATGACAGAGAGCCAATCAAAAAGCTTAGGCCAGGACATTTTCCCAAGTTATTTCCCAATACTTTCACAATCATCACTTTACATACAACTCACTGAATGCTCAGCAACACACATAAACAGTATTTAACTGAAGGCAACACTGAGGCTCAAGAAGGGTGAGTGACTTGACTATTGAGATCCCCAGCAAGGTGAAAGAGCTGGGATTTAATTCCACGGCTAACGTGGCTCAAAAAACCTAAACTCGCCAACTATACTTGAGGTAAAATCATGAAAGTGTGTTTTTACCTTGCCCAAACCCTGCACACTGCATCAAGGTCCTGGGTTGCAAGCAACAGAAATCAACTCTGGCTAACTTCAATCACAAAGGAGTTCTTGGGCAGCAGATCTGGAAATGGAGAGAAGACTTGAGAACTGTGCTAAGAAAAGCAGCAGAAATAGAAGAGGCTGCACAACTGAAAACACAGCCAAGGTTATATTAAAGGGACCATCTGGTTGGGACACCCACCCTGGGCATCACTGCCACATCATCACTGGACATTAGCCACTGCTGCTGGCTTCCTGACTTGAGGTGCTAGTACCATGACTAATCAATCCCTTACTATCCCTCAAGAGTCAAAGTCTTTGAGGGCAGAATGGGTTTGGCCAAGCCTAGGCCTCGCTGCCATCCCCAAGCTTCCAGGGAACAAGAGAAGGGAATACATCCATCCTCCTGTGACAGGCACTGCCAGCTGCTCGCCTCCCCACAAAAAACCCACGTTCTCCATCTGCCTTACGAATGCCTGGCTAAGGAAACTTATTTCCCACTTCCCAGCAGACCATGGGACTACGTTCTGGCTAATGAGATGGCAGTAGAGTGCACTCCTCTTCACCATTCTCCTTCATGCCTGTTCTTGACCTGTTGACTATGGGCGGAGCACACCTCCCACCCACTGGCTCTGGGCTTGCTCACGTGTTGACGGGTTGGGGGAGGAAAAGGCTTTAAGAGGCCTCTGTGTCTCTGCTCACTCCTCTTGGGCTCCTGACCTCCGCCTACGAAGAGACTTCCCCTGGCAGCTGCTTCTCCCTCCTGGGTCCTGGAACGACAGGCTTGAGAACAGTTCTGAACCCCATCTTGCAGCTGACCCAGACCCATGAGTGAGAAATAAATGATTTGCTGTTATAGCCACTTAGCTGCTGGAGCTGTTTGTTACCTAGTAAAAGACGATGGATGTGCAGATGGAAATGGAATTTATTAAATGGGCCTGGAGGTTGAAATGTCAAGTGCCCTTTTGCCCTTCCCCTCTGCCCTCCTTCTTCCTACCTGGAGAGGTGGATGCAATGGCTAGAGCTGCAACTGGCATCTTGCAACCATGAGGCAACCTTGAGAAGTCACCCACCAAGGGGCCCTGGATCCTGGATACTTCCAGAGCCACTGCAGTAGCCATGGACAACCTACTTTCAGACTTCATGGCACATGGAGAAAAAAGTACACAAGCCCCCAACCCTGTCTTTAGGCTTTCTTAAATAGAAGTTAGGGTCTACCTGCCTCCTACCCAAAATATACACAATGGGGGATTGTTTCAATACAAATAAGGTATCGAGATGGTCAGAAGTCAAAAAAAAGGGCAACAAAATATTCATGATAAACCATATATGAGGTTTACTCACTACACTGCTTTTTTACCAAGTTACCACAAGCACTATAACTCAAGCCATTGATAAAAATGACAAAATAGATTCTGAGATTCTTTCTTCCTATTTCTGTTAGCTAAAAAAGCACCCTCTGAATTGTTTATAAGTAAATTCGAGAGACAAAAATAAACCCAGATAATTCAGAATGTACTGAGCACAACACATATGCCTTTCTATGTGATAAGCTCACGGCATTATGTATTCAAAGCAAACCTGCCTCATTGCAAAAATATAAAAAACTTAGAAGTAATTACACAACATATCACCTCCTACAATACCAGATTCCTTTCCTTTCCTTTCTAACCTGACCAGAACAAAAACAAAGCATGGTTCGAATTGCTGAGACCCAGAAAGTTCAATTGGCCACAGCACAGAAAATGTTCTCCTGAATTACAGCCACCTAGTAGTGAAACGAGCAGCCTAAGCCTACTGAGTGAACATGGACACCAGGCACAGGTGACAGGCATACTTAGATGTCAACGACCAGATTTTGTGTGAATGAGCTCAGAAATCCTGCCCCTTCTCATTCCACGAGAGGCTCCATCAACTGTTCGTTCCTTACTCAGTTACTGGGCACCTCTGACTTGCCAGGTGCTATGCTACACAGAGGATTGCTCCAGGAGAGTCACACATGGTTCTGTGCTTAAGGAGCTCATAACCCATTAGGAAAAGAACAACATGCCAGAAAGCTGTTGTCCTTTTTGGCTATAGGGGCTGCAAAATGTATCTGCACGGGTCAGTGAGGGACCAAAGGGACGGTGGCCAAGTCTCTGAGGCCTGGGAGCTAGAGTGGGTAGTGTCAGCTTCTTCTCAATAATCAGTTCCTAAGGTCCCATCCACTCAAGTGGAAAACCATGCAGGCCATTCTCATGGGTACTTTAAGCAGTACACCTGTTGGCAAAACACAAATGTTACAAAAATACAAAGCCACAGACTGCAAAGACACCTGACAGCCTTTAAAATTTATTTCTCCTATTTTGCAAAGCTGCACTGGGAAACTGTGTTGTTAAATTATACATTCATAAAGGAGGTATGTTTAAAAAGCAGGGGGAAATGTGTGGGTGCTATTTAGACTCTCATTGATGTGTTCCATGTTTTCAGATAACTGCAAACCCCCCAAAAGTAACTCAAACTCCACATATTTGCCCTCTCTGTGTACCTTCTGACTCATGACTACAGGCTTGGTTAGCCCATAAACAATACTGTTCTTGTTAGCCATGTAGAAGCTGATGAGCCAACGTCAGCAGTGTAGGCTGCATTCTTTTCTGCCCTTCTTATAAGACAAAATGTTAGGGCAGGGTCACACTGCAGAATTTATTAATTCATTCAATAAATATGCATGATTCTACGCTCAGGGGATATAGCAGGGAAGAGGCAAAAAAAAAAATTCTCTGCTCTCATGGGGCTCAGATTCTGGAATGGGTAGGGGGAGGAGGAGAGCACAAACAAAGCGAACCAGTAAAACAGCTTACCGCAGATGGTGACAAGTGCTAGGCTAGACAAAGGGAACTGGTGGAATGCAGGCAGGCTTCAATTTACTGGGGTGTGGTCAGAGAGGGCTATACCGGAAGGTGACATTTGAGTAGACCTAAAACAAACTACAAAGGGAGCCATGCAACACCTGAGACAGAGGGCAGAGTAAGGGTCAAGGCGATGAGGCAGGGGTGTACTTGAAGGGTGCAGGAAGGAGCAAGGAGGCCAGTGAGGTTGTAATGGGTGAGTGATGGGAGAGCGGCAGGAGAGGTGATCACCACTGGGCCTTGTAGGCTACTGTAAGGACTTGGGCTGTGACTGAGTGAGACAGGACCCACTGGAAGGTTCTGAACAGAAGAGTGTCACAGTCTGGCTTGCATGCTGTAGGACTGAGCAGAGACCCAGGGGACAAGGGCAGCAACAGGACGCTTGGACCAGGACAGGGGCAGTGGAGGTGAGAAGAATGCATCAGATTCTGGATCTATCTTGCAAGTAGAGTGAACAGGATCTGTGGACAAATGGAGTGGATACCAGGTTTCTGGCCTGAGGAGCGGGGAGATAGAGTTGCTTTTTACGGGAAAGGAGAAGACCAAGGAAAGGGAAGGTATGGGAAGGATTGGGAGCTCCAGTGACCTGGTCAGCCTGTGGACATGAATTTTGGAGCCAGTGGCTTATAAATGGGATGGAGAGCCATGAGGCTGGAGAAAATCACTTTAGCAGTAAGTGTAGAGAAGAGAAATCTGAGCCTGAGGCTCTCTAACATCACATGGGGAGCAGAGGAAGACTGAGGAATAGATAGTCACACACTCACCCACGACTTCCTGAGGACCTATGGATGCAAGACACCATTCCAGGCACTTGGGCTAAGTCTGCGAATCAAGTGGATGACCCTAACCCATGGAGCTTCTGCTCCAGGGGTGACGTTAAGATAAGCACAGTCAGTCACATAATCTGTTAGACGGGGACACAGAACTGTGGTTTGGAAAAAACAGGGTAGCCAGGGTAGGCCCCACTGAGAAGGTGCACATCAGAGCAGAGACTCAAGGGAGGGAAGAGATTGACTCACGTGAATATGGGGTTCAACAGAGGCACACAGGTCCAGGAAGAGAAGTGACAATCAGCCTGCAGATTTAACAACATGAAGGTCATCACTGGAGACCTCACACAGCAGCCTAGCAGAGCTGTGGCAGCAAAGGACTAACTGGTCAAGAGAGTATGGAGAGAGGGACTGGAGTCTTGCTGGTAAAGGGAAGCAGAGAAGCTGGAAGGGTGGTAGGGTTGGTAGCAGCAGGCTTCTAGGGTGATGGGAAGGACCCAGCAGCGAGGGAGGGATCTCTGACATGGGAGAGCATGGTAGAGGGCTGGAGAGATGCCTCAGAATGGGAGGGAGGGTGGGCCCAGGACAGGGGATCCCTGACAGCAGGAGGGAGGCAGAGCGAGGGGGCAGATGCTGGCCTGGAGATGTCCTCTTGCGACTTAGTGCTCTCTGGGAAATAAGAACTGAGACATCAGCTTTGAGGTGTAACAGCTGAGGAGGAGGGTGGGAGAGGCAAAGAGAGAGGAATTGCAGTATGCTGGCCAGGTGGGTAGCATGAAATTCACCTGGAATGGATATGAACTTAAAAGGGGACCAGTCTAGGGTCATATTCAGCTCCAAAACAGAGCAAGCTCGGGACAGGCAGATGACTGAGTTTCACCAGGGCTGGGGCTTTGCTGACTATAACAAAGCAAGAATTATAACGATGCTGAGGTGGTATGCCAGGGAGCAGTAATGACTGATTGTGACATTTAAGCTGGGAAGATGAGTGAAGATATAAGGGAGGCAAGGCCTCAGAAAAGATGAAACCATCAATGGATTCCAGGTGCCCACAAGGGCAAAGGACTATTGGAGTCGGGTACTAGAAGCAGTGACCTGGAAACACAGGAGGATCTCTGCTTTTGCAGATGACAAAAAAGATAAAATAATTAGGGCTAAAGTTTCTGGCACCAGCACTAGCCACTGCAAAAGTTGCTTGGCTTTGAGAAGAATAAAAAGATGTGGCTAGCCTTCACAGCACATGCGTCTTTAAAAAGTTGTCTTTAAGAGCAGAATCATAAGTACTTTCACTTTTTATTAATAATGTTTTGTTTCCATATCTATAGTCATAGAACAAAGTACAAGAGAAATCTGACAATGGACTCAAGGGAACACCTGATTTTTAACCACACAAACTTTCCAACAAATAAGGAGGGTTGTCCTCTTTATATCTACTGAACTATGGCAACCCAACAAGAGCGTGTATCACCACTCAAAGCCAGGAGTTATATGGGTGTTATTGTGAAGACTACGTAGGACGAGGTAAGCATCTCATTTAAGTCTACTGTGAATTTAAGCCTACTCAGGCTCAAATATTGTGGTCACGCTGTTATATATGGAGTAGGACTGACTGCCACTGCCCATCTGCTTATAGCCTGGAGTCCAGTGAAAACAAATGTTCTGAAGGGTCTTCTGGCCTTTCCTTGGGCCCATCTATCCTGGAAATGGATAGGCTTTTACAGCGGGTTCAACAGTGGCCCCAAAAAGGTACGTTACATCTTAACCCCGAGACCCTGTGAATGTGACTTATTTGGAAGAAGGATCTTTGCTGATGTAATTAAGTGAAGGATCTTGATATGAGATCATTCTGGATTTGTGGTGGGCCCTAATTCAATAACAGGCATCCAGAAAAGACGACACAGAAAAGGCCATGTGAAGACAGAAGCAGAGAATGGAGTAATGTGACCACAAACCAAGGCAAGTCTAGGATTGCCAAGCAGTCACCAGAAGCTGGAAGAGGCAAGGAAGGATCCTATGTTAGAGCCTCTGGAAGGAGTAGGGCCCAGTGACATCTTGATTTCAGACCTCTGGCCTCCAGCACTGTGTGAGAATACACTGTTGCTGGTGTAAGCCACCTGGTCTGGGGTACCTGGTTCTGACTACCTGATAAACTCACCAGCTTCTATTTGAGCTCTAATTCTCTTTAGATTTCTGAGCTTAACTAATGGTCCATATGGCTTCTACCCTCCCTGTCTTTACCAAAGAGGAAGTGTCTGCCCAAAGCCCATCCTCCCGTGGCTGCTCTGGATGCTAACCCCCACCCTTTGCCATTAAAAAACTCTGCTTCTCCAGGTCCTCATCTCCTTCTTGTGCTCCCTCTCTACTGGGCCATTCCCAGAGGGATGCAAACATGCTCTCATATCCACTCATCTGAAAAAGACCCTCATCTCCCTCCACCTGCCTCCATTTTTCTGGTCCTTATCACAGCAAAACTTTCTTCTACATCCAATCTCCACTCCCTTACCTTCCACTCCAATCTGGCTTCTGTCCCCATTACCTCTAATTAAGTTCACTATATTATAGGTAGGGTTCTTGCTAGTTTTTAGACGTAAACGGAGCGTGTTATTCCTGGCTTAAAATGCTTCACTAGAGGATGGCCAACTGCGTACATGCATTTGCCACCCGGCTCTTCAAACCTCAAAGAAATGTAAGCACAGACATATTAGGTTATTAAGTATAAAATGTCTGATTTCCTTAAGTACTGACAGTTGATATCTCTGACATTTCACTTTGACACTTCCTGTTTTATTTTTATTGTGAAGGTACATCCTCAGTCTTTCAAATGCATGGTTTGGCTTGTGATTATCTTTCAAAAAATTTTTTCAAACTTTTTTTTTTATGAAGAAGGGAGCAAGGAGGGGATTTGATTTCTTTCTTTTTTTTTTTTTCTGAGACAGAGTCTCGCTCTGTCGCCCTGGGTAGAGTGCGGTGTCGTCATCATAGCTTATTGCAACCTCAAACTCGTGGGCTCAAGAAATCCTCCTATCTCAGCCTCCCAAGTAGCTGGGACTATAGGTGCCCACTACCACGCCTGGCTAATTTTTCTATTTTTAGTAGAGACAGGGTCTCACTCTTGCTAAGGCTGATCTTGAACTCCTGACCTCAAGCAATCCTCCCGCCTCGGCCTCCCAGAGTGCTAGGACTACAGGTGTGAGCCACTGTGCCTGGCCTTTTAGAGCAATTTCTGTGAAACCATGGGTAAGTAAAAAATTCATGTTATTTTCAAATATGGGTTCTCTCATGGAACTAATGCGGTGCAGATAGCTCGAAATATCAACGAAACGTTTAGGAAGGATGTGGCTAATGAACACACAGTATGTCAGTGATTTGAGAAGTTCCATTCTTGTGATTTTTATCTTGAAAATGAACCACATGGGTGACCGAGGTGGATAGTGACGAGCTGAAACCTATAATGGAAGCAAACCTATCTCGATGTACACGTGAATTAGCAGCAAGGTTTGACATTACTATTCCAACAATATGGGACCATTTGAAACAAATCGGCAAGGTAAAGGAGCTGGTTAGATGGGTACCACATGAATTAAACAAGCATCAGAAGAGAAATCATCCCGAAGCTTGCCTTTCTTTGCTGTCACGACATAGAGGTGAACCATTTCTACGCCACATTGTTACATGTAATGAAAAATAGGTTCTTTTGGATAATTGCAAGCCTTTGGTACAATGGTTGGATAAAGATGAAGTGCCAAAACACAGTCCAAAACCAAATATTCATCAAAAAAAGCTAATGGTGTCTCGCAATCCAGCACTGGTATTGTCCACTACAGCTTCATGAAACCTGGTCAACTGATTACAGCAGATGTCTACTGCAACCAATCAGATGAAACGATGAGGATGCTTGCAATTAAGCAGCTGAGATTGGTCAATAGAGACAGGCCAATCCTCTCGCAAGACAATGCTTGACCACATGTTGCACAAACAATGCTGCTCAAACTACAAAGGCTGGACGTGGAAACTCTCTGTCATGCACTGTATTCACCAGCCCCTGCACCAACTGACTACCACTTCTTCCAGGCTTTGGACCACTTCTTGCAAGGAAAAATATCCGATTCTTAACAAACTGTGGAAAACACCTTTTGCGATTTCATCGCCACTCGCTCTCCAGGCTTCTTTGTTGCTGGCATAAACAAGTTACCGTTAAGATGACAAAACTGTGTCAATAGTTTAGGTGCATACTTTAATTGTACTGCTTCTTATTTGAGATTTAATAAACTAAACTTTTGATTTGAAATCGAACATTTCATATTTAATGACCTAATATAAAAAGGAAGAAACTTTAGAGACAACAGCAGGAGGAGACTTACAAACAGGTATGTTCAGCAAATTTCTAGATGCTGAAAGCAGGCAGGAACATGCTGACTAATGGAACAGAGTAGAATGTACTACAAAGGAACTACAAAGAAGACGGGAGCCCGTGTACCTGTCAGAATTCCAAAGAGGCTCTCAGACCAGACCAGACAAGGGGGCAAGCAGTGTCCCTCAAACTCTCATTTACACACAAATCACCCAAGGGGACTTGTTGACTGCCAATCCTGATCCAGAAGGTTTGGGGCAGGGCACCTCCAACAAGCTCCCAGGTGAGGCTGATGCTACTGGGACTGGTCAGCAGAGCACACTTGGAATGACAAGGTGCCACTTCCTTCCTCAGGCAAGAAATCAAAGGGTCTTTTCTAAATCCATGTATAGAACCTTCCCTTCCTCCCCACCAAGGCTGATGTAGCTGGTGGCAGCCCAGGGGACGCCCACCTCTTTCTGGCCTCTGAGGGTCCCTATGGCGGGAATGACTCTTATATTCTTTCCCCTAAAGCAGAGTCTACCTACCAACCTGCCCTGTCTCCCCACAGATCTCCTCTTCCAAACCACACTCTGCAGGAAACAGGTGATCCCACCACAGCAGAGCAGGGACAGCATGCCAGCTACCCAGGCTTCCTCTCCCCAACCCCAATGGCTCTCCAGGGCTGGGGGAAGAGAACCAGCATTATGGAAGAGACCAATTCTATCCCTAGAGGAAACAGATAATATCCTCAGAGAAATCCTAGAAGATAATAAAGCCATAAAGTCAAAACAGAAACATCCATAAACAAGAAAGAAACAGACAATAAAAGAGCTCAGAGATTGAAAATGGGTTACAAATACCAAACAACACATGCACAGGTTTTTCAGTGTGGCGTTGTTTCCAATAAGAAAAGACTAAAAAGGAACCAAACATCCATTCATAGTGAACTGTTCAATTAAAGCATGTTTTATCTATATAATGGAGACTGTGCAATGGGAACAAAAAAAAAATGAGGAAGGAAGAGCTCCACACAGGCATAAAAAAGGAGGATCTACATGCTTACAGTGGCAAGGGTGGAGGTGGGGGGTTTGTAATCTCTAGGATAGATTAAGTGAAAGCAAAATAAAAACAAGATATGGTACAGTATATCCAGCACACTAACTTTCTGTGTAAGAAAGATGGGGAAATAATACATATATTATTAGCTTATTTTTACAAAAGGAAACATTAGAAGGATGACCAAGACACTAATAAAAATGATCATCTATAAGGGATGAAGGGAAATAGGACAAAGGGGATAGAGATGGAAATGCAATTTGTCCAAGTAAATCTTTTTTTCTTTCTTTTTAAAATACAGATGGGGGTGGGTCTCGCCATGTTGCCCATGCTGGTCTCAAATTCCTGGGCGCAAGTGATCCTCCTACCTCAGCCTCCTCAGTCGTATGGCATTGTTTACAATGAGACAATATTCTGACTACAGGCGTGTGCCACCACATCCAGCTAAAACCTTTTTAAAAATTCAAGCATGTTTTATTAGAGTCAACGGATATCAAACTGCACTTCGACAAATATAATCAGAATAAAACACAGAAAAGAATTGTGAAAACCATGCATGTTGTTTATGTGCATACAGGCAATTAATATAAAGAATCACTACTACATTATAACTTTTTGTTAACCCACAATTAACTAAACAAAAGCTGGGTGAAGCAGCAATTTCTCGTATTAAATTAGGCTTGACTTTTGAATCACTGAAATACTTTATATAATCCAAAAATAAAGAGGGGAAAAAGCAAACCACAAAACAGAAAATAAATCTAACTGTATATCAAATTGATAACACAGACAAGAATTATTCCAAGTGACTTTACTTTTCCCAACATATTACAGAGAAAAATTTCAAACATATAGGAAAACTGAAAACATTGTACAAAGAACAGCCATATGCTCATCTAGATTCTACCATTATCATTAATCCATCCATCAATCCATTTTGATGCATTTAAATGTTCATACACCAGCACACTTCATTCCCAAACACTTCTGTATGCATACCATTAACTAGGAGTTGAAAGTTCATTTTCATTTTTTTTTTAGGTAAAATTTACATCCAGTGAAATGCACTAATCTTTTTTGAGAGAGGGTCTCTCACTCTATTAACTGGGCTAGAGTGCAGTGGTGTCATCGTAGCTCACTACAACCTCAAACTCCTGAGCTCAAGTGATCTTCCTGCCTCAGCCTTCCAAGTAGCTGAGACTACAGGTGCGCACTATCATGCCCGGCTAATTTTTCTATTTTTTGTAGAGATGGGGGGGGGTGGGCATCTCACTCTTGTTCAGGCTGGTCTCAAACTCCTGGACTCGAGCAATCCTCCCGCCGTGGCCCCCCAAAGTGCTAGGATTACAGGCATGAACCACCGTGCCTGGCTGAAATGTATACATCTTAAGTGTACCATCTGATGAGTTTTGTCAAGTGCATGCATCTGTGTAACCCAAACTCCTAACAAAATAAAAGACATCACTATGGGCTGGCGTGGTGGCTCACATCTGTAATCTCAGCACTTTGGAAGGCTGAGGTGGGAGGATCTCTTGAAGCCAGGAGTTCGAGACCAGCCTGGGCAATATAGTGAGATCCTGTCTCTACAAAAAATTTTTTAAAAAATCAAAAACCACTGCTGGGCATGGTAGCACACGCCTGTAGTCCTAGCTGCTTGGGAGGCTGAGACAGGAGGATCACTTTGTTTGAGCCCAGGAGTTCAAGGCTGCAGTGAGCTGATTTTGCCACTGTATTCCAGCCTGGGTGGCAGAGCAACACCCTGTCTCTTAAAAAAAAAAGACATCATCATAGCCACGAAAAGTTTCCTTCCTATCTGGCCCCAGTGCACATTCTCAGCAACATCAGTGTTGTCAGTTTTCAATTTTAGCCATTCCAGTGGGGTGTATCTCATTGCAGTGGTATCTCACTGCAGTTGCAATTTATTGTAATTTGCATTTCTCTGATGATGATGACCAATGTTGAGTACTTTTTCATGGCTATACTAGTCATCACTCAAAATCTTTCCCCCTTTTAAACATCAGGTTGGGCTGGGTGCAGTTGCTCATCCCTGTAATCCTGGCACTTTGGTAGGCTGAGGCAGGTGGATCGCTTGAGCTCAGGAGTTCCTGACCAGCTTGAGCAAGAGTGAGACCCTATCTCTACTAAAAATAGAAAAATTAGCTGGTTGTGTGGTGGCACGTGCCTGTAGTCCCAGCTACTCCAGAGGCTGAGGCAGGAGGATCGCTTGAGCCCAGGAGTTTGAGGTTGCTATGAGCTAGGTTGACGCCACAGTACTCTAAGCCCAGGAAACAGAGTGAGACTCTGTCTCAAATAAATAAATAAATAAATAGAGTTAAAATTCAGGTTATCATTTTATTAAGGAGTAATAGGACTTTTTATATTCTGAATACAAGTCTTTTGCCAGACGACATGACCTTCTATTGTCTATTGTTACCGCTATTTTCTCAGTGACTTGTCTTTTCATTTTCTTTTCTCTTCTGAGACAGGGTCTCACTATGTTACCCAAGCTGGCTTAAAATGATCCTCCCACGTAGCTGGGATTACAGGCACATGCCAATGCACCCAGCTCTGTCTTTTCATTTTCTTTTCTTTTTTTTGAGATAGTCTCCCTCTGTTGCCCAGGCTAGAGTGCTGTGGCGTCAGCCTAGCTCACAGCAACCTCAAACTCCTGGGCTCAAGCGATCCTCCTGCCTCAGCCTCCCGAGTAGCTG
>CAUYSK010085179.1:0-13131 GCA_963575035.1 Avahi laniger | reverse complement strand
TAAAGAAGGTGGCTGATAGCGTAACATGTACAACTACAGTGTATATATAATCTAGTCTAGTTTGAGATTTAGTTTAACATCTTGTTAATTTAAATACATAGATTGATACACTAAATAATTTTCTTAGGAGTACTTCTTTTTTCTACACTAGTTTTTGGGTACAGTTGATAATTGTTGTTTTTTTTTTTTGGTCCCCTAGCATAATCAATGGTCTATCTTGACATGTTCGATATTCCCAATGGAGTTTCCTTTGCGCACAGATGTGTGTGTGTATACCAACAATTTTTCTTCAGATTAAAAAAAAGTTCAGATACATCCATTATAATAACAAACTGATGTGTTTAAAGACTCATGGTTACATGCCAATGTCAATAGAGGGTAAGCTTTGTTGAGTGAAGGAGTGTTCAGAAAAGCAGTGGGTTTTTGAGATAGGTATTAAACATTTTATAAATATGAGCATGAACACTTTATTCTTCCATTCCAAATCACCAGAACATACCAGACAGAAGTATTAATAAAAGTGAACAAGATTAAACAGTCTGACTACATAGAAAATCCAAGAAAGAAGACCCATAAGTTATTCTAATCAGAACCATGCAGGTATTTGAAACAGGAATAGGTCAGTAGATAGGTATATAAATAGATAGATATTTATATAGATATAAATAGATTAGATATATTTCAGGTCAACCATATTATTCATATTACTCACACTAATAATGTAGATGACTTACTCAAGGTCACATGAAATAGAATCAGTGTTGTCTTAGGTACCTTACCATTGAAGTATTAGCTATGACACCTGTGTCTAATTAATCAGGGGTTGGTAATATAAATATAAATTTCTGGATCACATCCTAGATTTACTATAAGAAATTTTCTTGGGCTAAATCCTAGGAAGCTGCTTTTTAATTAAACAGTCAATGGACCTGTGAACATTCAATTTTCAGGTTCACTGCTGTATATATGCAATTCTATGTAATCAATATTCTTTTAGGTAATTTTCCTTTATGTGGGCTCTACCTTGTTATTCAAATTAGTTGTGCTCCAAGGGGAATTCAGTGGGTTGCAAGCTCCTTACAAAGAAGATCTATTCACTTCCAAGTAATGGCAGTTTCTTTAGCTAGTGTTGAAACAAGTTTGTTCCCTTCCTCATTGCTGTATTCTGCCTCTTTTGCAGCAAAGAGTATGCCCAACTATGTTTTAATATAATACCATGTCTTCATACTGGCATCTTAATGAGCTTTTCCTGTCTGTATAATACTGACAGTAGCACCTAATAGTTGAAAATAATAATAATCATTATAATAAACATCCAATCAGCTTCCAGATAGGATGTCCCTGATATGATTTCCATAGCAATATCAGTTTGGGAATCTACTGGTTCGACTGATATTTCCTACGTTCCTATAAATTGTAATGAACTGTGATTTTATTTTCCCGTAAAAATAAAAGGTTTGGAATTTGACATTGTATTTTAAGTATTGTTGACATCTGAGGATGTTCGTTGGGGTAGATAAGAAGGAACCAGAATCTTGATCATGAAAAAGGGGAGCAGAGAGCTATTAAAGTATAATTTTGAAAACGCAAAATCATAACTCCATACAAATATAGAATGCATACATGTCAAACATTTTATTCCATTAATTAAGAAAAGGACCAGTGTTATTACCAGTTCAAAGAGTTTTTAAGAAACTAAATGTATATAAAAAATTTAACAAAGAATTGTTAGGTTAGGGTGCTGGTTTATATACACATAAATCTAGCTAATGTACAGCAGAGCCAAAAATCATAACCTCGGAGTTTTTCTGTTCTACCAGAAATAAATTATTTGCATGTCTACCTGATAAAAATCTGCAAGTTAATAATTGTTTTTGCACAATTATAAAATAGCCCATTCAATATAAATTCTATAAAAGTTGCAAGCTTGGAATTGCACTAAAGAAACAACCAGTAATCTTTTTGCCTATTTTTGAGTTACAGATAATTTTCCTGACAGGAGGAAATAAGTTAGTTTCAGGAGCTGAAAGTTTATCTTCATTCAATTCAGAGTGAATCGTGAAGTAACAATTGGGCTAGCATCAATTGTTGTTCAAGAGATGATACAGGGACAATTTGCAATAAGCCAGCTGTTGGTTAGATCATTGAAGGACCTGAATTTGGATGATTTCTTAAAAAAAACATAGTGGTTGCTTCAAGCCCCTCTGTGTCTAAAAGGAAGATTAGGAAGTACAAAAGAGCTAAAATTCAGTGGAGACATTCTCTTTTGTATCCCTTAGGGAAAGGCTAACTCCGCAGTGATTCTCATTTCAACATCAGACACTACTTTCTGAAGGGCTGTGTGTGTGTGTATTTGTGTATATAAGCAACTCTATATTGAGACTTCAACTTAAATCTTTAATCAAGGGATAGTGAATTAAAGAAAATACAGTGAAAAAGTCAGATCATGTCACTCTTTGTTATTACACTTCCAGAAACTTCCCACCACTTTCTCCCCAGGGCCACATAAAGCCCAGCAGTATCTGGCTTCTGGATCTTTCTGTGACCTATCCCTGCCACTCACTGCTCTCACTGCTCTTCAGCTACGGTGGCCATGCACATGATTTCAAAATACACTATCAAGACCACTCCTAAAAATTTTTAGCCATGTCATGCAGTTTCACTATGAAACACACATTTCTTTTTTTTTAACGTGGCAAAAACCGGATGATACGGTATGTACCCTTTCAGCAAATTTTTAAGTATACAATACAGTATTGTTAACTATGAGTGCAATGTTGTATGACACATCTGTATAACTTTTTCTTTTTTTAACTACTTTGCTAAAGTATGAATGGCATACAAAAAGTCAAAGGGTACAATGTTTCTGTAAGACAGGAGGAGTAAATGATTAGTATTTGAGGTAGTGGATGTATTCATTAGCTTAATTCAATCATTCCAAATTGTGTACAGATATCATAGCACCACTTTATATCCCATAAATGTATACAATTATAATTTGTCAATATCCATTTTTAAAAAAGTTGTCCATATTTTATATACACCACTTGATGAGTTTGGGGATAAGTATATTCCTATGAAACCATGACCACAATCTATGACATAAACTCATACATCACCTCTGAAAGTTGTCTTCTGCCTTCCTTATTTGTTATTATTACTGTTATTATTATGTGTGATGAGAATACCTAATATAAGTTTCATACTCTTAGCAAATTTTTAAGTATACAATATAATATGTTAACTCTAGGCACTATGCTAGTCAAGGGGTACAAAGTATCAGTTATACAAGACAAATAAGTCCCAGAGATCTAGAACTTTTTCATCTGCATGACTGATATTCAATATCTGTTGAACAGGAAGTCCTCATTATCCCTCCTCCCAGCCCCTCATAACTGCTATTCTACTTTCTATTCCTATGAATTAGACTATTTAAGATACTCCATATGAATGGATTTATGAAGTATTTGTCTTTCTGTTACTAGTTTATTTCACTTGTCATAACGTTCTCCTTCTTTTCACAAATGGCAGAATTTCTTCTTTTAAAGGGCTGAATAATATTCCATTGCATGTATCTACAAATTTTCTTCATTCATTCTTTCACTAATGGATGTTAAGGTTGTTTCTGCATCTTGACTATAATGCTGTAGTTAACATGGGGCTGCTTGTTGAGATACTGATTTATTTTATTCTTTTTCACATTATTTCTAAATAGGATTGTTTCCTTTCAAGTTGTTCACTGGTAGTGTGTAGCAATTCATTGAGTTTTATATGTTGATTTTATATTCTGCAACCTTGGTGAATTCATTTATTATTTCTAAAAGGTTTTTGTGTGGAATATTTAGGAATATCTACATATAAAATCATATCATTTGTGAACAGAAATAATTTCACTTCTTCCTTCTCTATTTTTATGTCTTTCATTTCTTTTTCTTGCCTAATTTTTTTGCCTAGTACTTCCAATATTATGTCTTGTAGAAATGGCAAGATTGGGCATCTTTGTCTTTTTTCTGCTCTTACATGAAAAACTTTTAGTTTTTACCATTGCATATGATGTTAGCTGTGGGCTTTTCATACATGACCTTTACTATATTGAAGTGATTTACTTCTATTCCTAGTTTGTTGAGTTTTTCTTTTTTTAATCATGAAAGGGTATTACATTTTATTAAATGTTTTTTCTCTATCTATGGAGATGATCACATAATTTTTATCCTTTATTCTGTTAATGTTATGTATTATTGATTGTTGATCAAACATATTTCTAAGAATTTTATGATTATTAATCTATTCAAACTTTACAACACCATGCAATAAGTCATATCACTATCCTTCTATGAAGATGAGAAAATGCTATCCTTCTATACAGATGAGAAACACAGGAAATACTGTACATTTAATGTGAAATAAATTAATCATTATGTAGTATCATGGAAAAAGTGAATTACGTGAATTAAAGTTTACCTTATATCATATTTACATATTTGTGTCATATCACATCCTTGTAAAGACATATATATTTGAGGAGTTTTCGCTCAAATTTTTTTCCTATTTAACAAGTCTCCTAGTCCACTTTGACTGCCATAACAGAATACCATACACTTGGTATGCAGTCCCTATTAGACCCACAGTAAAGCAAGAAGGGAATGGCAGGGTCTTTCTGATATTCTTCCAGACCTTCCCATTGATTATCTGCATCCAGAGGGTGATGGAGCTCAGAGGATACAGGGAACAAGTTCAAAAGGGTGGTAAATTAATATGCAGCATAGATATTGAATAACTACTGCATCTAATCCTTTTTCCCTTCAACATCCATCCTTGTCCTTTACGTGGAAGAAGAAACGCAGCTTTCTTTTTCCTCACACAGGGAAACACAAGGTCCCATCAACACCCACAGTCATGGTTGTATGATGTCAATTCAGTCATATTTACGGCCGGAATTTAAATGGTAAAGTGAGATATGACAGACGGTCTTCATGTAGGGTTGTAGAGAAAAGCATTCAAATAAATAATAATAACAACAAAAGCATAGTTGCTATAATTCTTCATTTATAGCAGGACATGAGGGTGAATTAGATCATCATAGCTTCCTTCTACCACCACTCATTTCATTCTACTCTTATCTATTTCAATACCTCAGCAGGTCGGCTCCACTATTTTCCTGGTAGGATGGCATAAATCATCACTGAATCCTATACCTAGTGGTCCTGGCTCTTGGGGGGGGATGTAGATCTCATTAGCAATTATTATTTGGGAAACATGGACTATGACATGACCAGCATATCCTGCAGATTCCAGACATAGTTCTCTTTGCCTCTACTGTAGAGCTGTAGCTCCATTTCCTTTGGGTAATGAAAATCAATTGTTCTGGCCAGTACAATAATAACTTGAATGTGTGCTGGTTCAACTATATGAAAGGACTAACATAGTTTACATTCCAACCCATATCAATTCAATTCAAAACTTAGAATTTTGTTTGCCTTAAATTCATATTTCTATGTCTTTAATGTATAATATCTATACCTACTCTGCTAGACATTTCTCTTCTAGCTTCTCTTTTAGTTCCCTCTCTTATAGTTAGTCCCAATAACAATTTAAGATTTCATCTGAGACTTTTGATAGCATATAAGGCATTATCTTAAGTTATAACCTTAATTATTTAGCAATAATTATTTTGTAAATTATTTATGGACTGTTTGGTCCATAGTAGACAGTCATAAATCATTAAAACGTGTTGAATGAATATTATACATATAAAACGTGATAATAATCTGCAAAAAGAGCTGTGTATTCTATAACACTTATTTCCATCAAGGGTATTTTATATCATTTGATTAAAACTGTGTTACATTAATTATATCATTCTCTTGCATAATATTGTTTTTTAATAAACAAAACTGAAATGGAAAGACAGCAAATGAATTTTCATGGTCACAACAGCCACAACACATAAAAATGGCAGAATAGTGACTTGAAGTAGAATATCTTATTTCAAGTTTTATTTTTCTTTTAAAACAGTACAAAGTTTCCTATCTGCAGTAATATCAATTGTTGTTTCTCTTAGCCCTGCATATAATAAAACTTTATAATTCAGAAAAAATTTTATTTAAAAGTTAATTTAATTTTACTTGCAGAGTGATTTGGAAATTTAGGAAGAGAACTTGAGGCTAATGAACTTGAGTATCATGTCAGATTGAGGGTCTTTAATCACTATCATTTCACACAAAGGAGCCTGAAATTGCCTGAGAGTAGAAGTTTAACAGTTGAAGGATGCTCTATAAAAAATGCTAAAGCTATAAACGGTAATTCAGATGTGATCCAATAAAGAGGCAAGCAATGATTTAAAACTGTATTTTCAAAACTGTATTTGGGGAAATTTATTAACAATTATAGTCACTTTTTTGGAATAATTTTATATAACCAATTCTTTTGAAAATTACAGCTGAGAAAATTCCATCAGCGTGAACTTATTTTATCCAATTTTAAATGAAGGTTGTAAAAATTAATATTTGGGAGAAAAGGATATTCCATGAAATAATTCTAATCTGCATCGAATAGGCTGTTGTTGAATCACTGTCCGTGCTACATGAAATAACCTATAGGTATTCATACCAAGAAGAGTACACTCAAACAGTGATTATAATGATTTACTTTGTTCAACTCAGTTGTGTTCCTTCATTTATTTTCTTGGCCCTCAGCAGTCAAGCTCTCTCAAGACACCGGCAATACTTCACTGGCAGAATCATTCAGAAGGTAAATGTAGACAAATTACCAAGTCACAGATGAAAAATGAAAGGAAAGCTCTCGGGAAGAACTGCCACTTACCCAAAAGTTTAAGGTGACCAGAGAACTAAGATTATAGGGAACAGACAAGGGTTTTATAGCTGGAGACAAGTCTCAGCCAAGTGACTGCTTTGTCACTGACACTATGATTGATTTCATTAAAAAGACTCTACTCTGCCTAAACAAGCAAGAGTATAAAGTATATTCTGTCACTCAGTATATTCCATACCTTTTCTGTGTGCAGTGCTAAGGAGGAGAGAATGCTATCTCAGCAAGATCTTAGTAATAATAATAATGGATAATTTTCACTGAATATATTCTATGTCTCATGTACCAGTTAAGTACTTATATCAACCCGAAGAGAAGGATCCTTTTTGTTATTCCTATTTACATGTAAGGAAAAAGAGTGGTCAAATAACTTCCTAAGATTATTTGCATACCAAATTAATCTTTTTTAAAAATTGTAATTATATATATTTTTCTAATTTTGCTTAGATTATTTCATTTTTTCCTTACAGCTACCCATTGTGAAATTGTGACACAAAGAAGATATTTGTCCTATCATGGAAATGTAATTGCCCACTTTACATCATTTTAATTAGTGATTTGTTCTGGAGTGTGTTCAAGAGGGTCACTCATCCTTATAAACAACTGATTCACTTTATCAAAGAGAATGTTATTTCTTTAGATAACACATGTTTGAATGAGAAGGTCTTTTAATCTACAGAAATTGAGCAGACTGCTGAGCTGCACAGAGAGATCCTCTAAGATCAAAGGCTGGGAATGTAAATGAATTTTTATCATAATTAGAGCACATGAAATCTCTCTTAATTACAGAACGTTGTTTAGAAATTATTTTAGTCTATATATTTAATATTTTGGTTCATTGACTTTAGTAAGTATATATATTACATTGAGTAATATTACGAAGTAAAACTTAAGTGTTAGTAGTACACTTTTGGATGATGAAGGTATAGATTATGCACTAGACTTACCTATAGAAAATTAAATAGAATAGGGTGAATCCTGTAAGGCATGAGAGGAGTAGATCATACCCTGTATGGGTTGTGTAAGGATGGCTAAATTGCAATTGTTGAGAACAAGGTAAAATGAAACCTAGACTAAATGCACGTGCTTCTTTGGTAGGGAAAAAATTTCCTGCAAGGATTTTCTTTTGTGGTAGGGGTGGCACTTACTAAACTCTACACTTTTCCTACCATTGGAATATTCATAAAACAGATGATGGGATTCTGTGACTTCTTCAAGAACAAACACATGTACAAGGGATTTGAAATAATGGGTAAGATTTATGGGTGGTATGTTAAAAGTGTATATCACTGTAAATACAGAGCCCGATCATATACGTAACATAACACCCAAAATAAATTTGAGAAAGAAGGAAGGATTACTAATTTCACTCTATTTTTTAGATGAGAAAGCTAAGGCTCATATATGTTTGCATTCCCCTCACTGGTAAAATAGGACATCTGATGCTTATTTGTATCAGTCAAGGTACAATCAGATAACAGAACAAGTTCAAGCTGCCAGGGAGAGGCTGAAATGGCCCCACTCAGCTGAAAAATCTGTGTGTGGTGGTGGAGCTGTCTGAGACCTGCACTCTAGAGCAGGCCTTGTTCCTTTCCACCCTTCCCTTTTCTGTGATTTCTCCCAGGCCTCTGCCAGCAGGCAGGACCTCAAGCCAATGATCTCCCCGGGCTGTGACATGGGCAGGGATGTTCCCTGCCCAGGATCGCAGCCTGAGCTGGGTGCACGGCCCTCTTTTGGGAGGAGGGTTGCTCCTAAAGCACGTTGATCTGACCCTGAAGACAGAATAATGGCCAAGAAACATATGAAAAAATGCTCAACATCTCTAATCATCAGGGAAATGCAAATCAAAACCACAATGAGATATCACTTATCTCCACTGAGAATGGCCTTTATCAAAAAGTCCCAAAACAATAAATGTTGGCATGGATGTGGAGAGATAGGAACACGGATACACTGCTAGTGGAACTGCAAACTAGTACAACCTCTGTGGAAAGCAATATGGAGATACCTTAAAGACATGCAAGTAGATCCACCATTTCATTAAGCAATCCCATTACTGGGCATCTACCCAAAAGAACAAAAGACATTCTATGAAAAAGACACCTGTACTTGAATGTTTATAGCGGTACAATTCACAATTGCAAAGATGTGGAAATAACCCAAGTGCCCATAAATACATGAGTGGATTAATAAAATGTGGTATAGGTATACCATGGAGTACTATTCAGCTATAAGAAACAACGATGTGTTTTCCTAGATAGAGCTGGAACCCATTCTACTTAGCGAAGTATCCCAAGAATGCATAAATAAGCACCACATATACTCACCAGCAAATTGGTTTCACTGATCAACACCTAAGTTCACATATAGGTATAATATTTATCGGGTGTTGGGCAGATGGGAGGGAGAAGGAGGGGATGGGTATGTACGCACATAATGAATGTGATGCTCACTGTCTGGGGGATGGACATGCTTGAAGCTCTGACTGGGGAGGGGCAACATAACCTAAACATTTGCACCCCCATAATATGCAGAAATAAAAAAAGAAAAAAAGAAAAAACAAACAAAAACAAGAACAAGTCCATAATTTAAATGAGAAAAGTTAAAATAAAGTATCATTAAATAGTAAAAAGTCCTTAATTCCTAAGAGATAGAAATAACTGAAAAGATGACAAGAACAACAGCTATAGGAAGAAGCCACTGCCACGATGGGTAAGGCAGAGTGCCCAAGAAAAAAACAAACTTGAAAGAGGACCACCTTCAACACAACAGATTAAGAGCCTGTTGGATAGAATGTTCTCGCTGAATAGCAGAGAAGTTTACGGAGGTGCCAAAGGCTGATACTGGCAAGTAGGAAACCACTCATTGTGATGCCAGAAGAACTCTCTGAGATGCTGCCTGCTGGAAAGGATTGCTACTAGATGTTCCACACACCACTGGCAGCTGAATTATGCAGGATGTAGAAGACAGAAACACACTTGAAATGGTAAGAGAAACCATCTTCCCTTTCAGTGTGCATTCTGTACATTCTAATGGCAAAGCATAATATTGTGCCATCTGGCAAAGGAGAAATGTTTATAGGATCCAGGTCTGGTATCACAAAGCCAGGAAAGGTGATTGAATTTGGGTTGAAGAATAAATTCGTGACGAGCAGATCATCTAATCAGAGTGTTTTATGAATTAAAGATACTAAAATAATTTAAAAATTACAAGAAGAATTATAAATGTAAGACGGCATTATAAATCAGCTGTTTAACTCTGCAGTCTTTCTAGTACACCAATGTATTGCATTTTGTTCAGTATAGCCAGAGTATATCAGAGATTCATTTATCATTTTATTTTTATTGATCTAATCATTTATGTGTCCATCAACAAATGTTATTGATCAACAAGTATGTGCAATTTATTAAATAATTCATAAACCAGCACATTCATGATATTTTAATTCAACGAATATTTCAACTCAAACTATTTTCAAGCCATTGCTCTGAATATTCACAGATGAACAAAATAATCATTTTTAAAACCTGGCTTTCATGGCCACAAAGAGCTGGAATTCTGATAGAGGTTGGGGGTAGAGGGTAAAAGAGATAATATAGATAAATAAATAAATATTGATTGGAGCTAAGTGATGCAGAGAAAAATTAAGCATGAAAAGAGGATAGAAATTTTAGAGGATTTCCATTCTTGTGCTACTTCACTTAGAAGAATGGTCTCCAGTTTCATCTAGGTTAATATAAGAGGTATTAGTTCACCATTTTTTTTTTTTTATGGTTGAGTAGGATGTTCCAACTTTATTTATTTATTTTTTTGAGACAGAGTCTTGCTCTGTCGCCCCAGGTAGAGTGCAGTGGCATCATCATAGCTCATTGCAACCTCAAACTGGACTCAAGTGATCCTCCTGTCTCAGCCCCCTGAATAGCTAGGACTACAGGCACACACCAAAACGTCTATTTTTTGGTAGAGATAGGGTCTCGCTCTTGCTTAGGCTAGTCTCAAACTCCTGAGCTCAAGCGATCCTCTATTCTCAGCCTCCTAGAGTGCTAGGATTAGAGATGTGAGACACCATACCCTGGTATACTTTTAAATTCAGTGGTCAGTGAACTCTTTACTGAGAAAATGATATTGTGCAAAATCCTAAAAGACATGAGAGAAGAAGTCATAGATATATTTGCAGGAAGAATAATGTACAGTATCTGGGAGATGATATCATGGAGGTTGATGAAGCCTATTAGGGCTTTTTAAAATTCCCTTTCGGCGGCCATTAGAATGTTCTGAGCATAGAAGAATGTTATGTATATTTTAAAACAGAGACTTCTTACAATGTGCTGAGAAAAGACTATTATGTACCACAGATAAAAATTGAGAGACCAGTTAGAAAGCTATTATAATATTTCAGGCAAGATATGACAGAAAATTGGACTAAGCCAATTAGGAGATCATTTACAAGTATTTTTAAATTATTTTTAAAATTCAACATTTTAGGTGTAACTCTTGAATATTTTTGGTAATCTATTTTGTTAAGTAAACATTTAAAACTTATTTGTCCAAAGAAATGTTAGCTTTCAAAGAAGCCGGTTTTGTTGGTAAATAGTGTCCTTCCTCAAAAGAGTTTTGAACCTTGTTTTGTGTTCATAAATGTCTTTAGAATCTAGAAACAGAATATTAACTTTTAAAGTTTATCAAATTCAAGACCGTATTTTACATCAGAACACTGTTATACGTGATAGACACTTACCACAAACAAGTTTGTACAGAAAGGAACAAGGGTATTGGCATATGTGATAGAAGATGCCAAGGGGAGATCCAGGGGCAAGTTCTTCTAAATTCAGAGTCCCAAGTGTGTCATGATATTTTAATTTTCAATCTTTTTTTTTTCCTTGAAACAGGTCTCACTCTTTTGCCCAGGCTGGAGTGCAGGGGCACAATTATAGCTCATTGCAGCTTCAAACTCCTGGGCTCAAGCCATCTTGCCACCTCAAGCAATCAGTGGCTGAGACTACAGACGCACACCACCATCCCTGGCTAATTTTTTTATTAAAATCTTTTGTGAAGACAAGTGAAAGGTGGTCTTCCTAATAACCTACCTAACAGAGGAAAATAAACTATCAAACAGAAATCAAAAGAAATAAACTCATAATACAACAGACCTTTGTTTAATTAAAATATGTATGGCTTAACTTGTAATCACTGAGTTCTTTCTCAGCCTTGCAAAAGTTCCTGAGTAGACAGTAGGAGTGAGAACTTCCCCTGCTTCCCACTATCAAGAAGAAAAACGAAATTAATTTCTGCTATCGATCTGCTATGTGAGAAACACAAAAGCCAACAGCAGCTTCACAGCTCTTTTGTTATCAGTCCCTGGAACACAGGAAAACAAAAGCCATGTCTACTCTTTAAAAGCACCAAGCAAATTTCCTCGCTGACCAAAATTTCTTTCCTCCCTCTGTGTGTCCTGGCCACTCTCTCTTTCTTTCTGTCTTTCTCTCTGTCTCCCTCTCTCTTTCTTTCTTTCTCAGGAAAATGAATAAACTTTTACTTTCATATATCCTAATCACTGTCTAAGAATTCTTTCTCCCCCTGTGCACATACTTCATACCCTAACAACAAAGTTTCCCTATAATTCCTGGCCTCAAGTGATCCTCATGCCTCGGCCTCCTAAAATGCTGGGAATACAGATGTGGGCCACTGAACCCAGCCTCAACTTTTCATTCATGTTTTTGTGCATTGCTTTCCTCTTTATTGACTTCTTTCTCACATATACTCATCTACAATTGTGACAAAGATGTTTACTGCCTCTTATTTTTCATTTCCGTTATAACCATAGCAGAAAGTAGGGACTTCTCACTCAAAAGTTCTAGAAAAATTTCTAGGATCAATTTTAATTGGCCTGGTTTGATTCACAATCACTAGTGAATAAATAACTATGACTATAGAGTTGTAACTCTAGACCTAGAGTTACTACTCTAGATCTAGATCAATTTCAACATCAAGCAGATAGTGGGAGGTTCTATCTCAACAAAGCCAAATTAACTGAAAATCAGGGAGTGAATACCCTCAATAGATCTGCATATGCAGTGAAATGATGTCAGTCATGGATGCCTTAAGTTTATATAAAAGGAAGCAGAGGTATGGAAAGATGGAGTAATTTGTTTCAGATCACAAAGTGAATTTACAGACAGAACTTGGTGGACATCCTTACATCCAATCCCTTTAACTTCCATTATCCCAAGGTGTCTGTCGTACAGACTTTTAAACACCTAATATCACAGTCAAATTCTTGAAGAAGAACCCCAAAGCAATTGC
>CAUYSK010085177.1:0-19570 GCA_963575035.1 Avahi laniger | reverse complement strand
ACCCAAATGATGGACATATTTGAAACTCGGACTTAGGGAGGGAGGTGGGGGCAAGGGCAACATATGTAACAGAAACATCTGTACCCCCATAATATGCTGAAATAAATTTAAAAAATTAAAAAAAAAAAAAAAAAAGAAATGAATTTTCAAAAATATGTCAGAAACCTGGATACTGTAAAATCCTTTGTCATTGTAGAATAATGAAATTCTATCCATTAGTTTCTCAGGAATTATTCAATAAATATAAGACAATTTAGACACAAATAGTCATGAGTGAGTATGGCTCATTAATGTTTGTAAAAAATATTACCATCATTTATGATTGAGAATTAAAAAAACTAGATATGAACTTACTTTGATTGAGACAGATGATAGAGATAAATTTTCATAAAGCAAGAGAATAATAAGAGATATATAAAAACGTTTTTGTTTTTAGACAAGATTTTATGATGAAATTGTGCTGAACAACATGAATCAAGCATGTGTTTTGTGTACTACATCAGCAGTTGCATTGTGACAGCCTTTTCAATATTTCATTAACTTTAAAATGTAACTTATCACTGAAACAATCTGATTTAATGAATTGGGATAGTGAGTAAGGATTGGTGTAAGCTGAAGGCAATGTCACATTTTTAAAAATTATACTTCTTCATGTATTAATACAAATACAAGGGAAAATGCTCTATAAAATAATTACTGTACAATGCATATCATATTACTTAAACATGAAAAAAAATCAGTAAATGTTTAGTGAATAAAATTGGTGCATTGCTTCCATTTTATACTATTTCCTGCTCATGTTAGGGCTTACCCAAATTTGCAACTCTAAATAAGGCCAAGATATTTACTTCTTCAAATAGAATAAGACTCCAAGAAGGAATGCAAAAGCTCTTTCCATTCAAATGTTCCTTTCTCTGTCTGCTCAAAATCAAACTAGCTTTTCCAGAGTCCAGTACAGTGCTGGTCTCATGATCACTGTTCCCGTCATTACCATCTCTTGTGCCTCAAGGCTCAACTCTTCCAATTTACTGGAGTGGATTTGGAAAAGTCCCATTTTGTGATACTTTAACAACCCCAGATGACTCTTTCACTAAATGTGGTATATTTCCTATATTCCTTATTTTCCCAGAAAATGCTGCTAACATCTACCTACACTGAACATCTAAAAGTCATCCTTGACATTTCTTTCTTCCTCATATTTTCATTTCCAGTCTTGTCATATTTTACCTACTCTATACTTTTTGAATGTATTTTTCTCTTTCTATAGTCATCACTATCATGGGATTCCAGCCCATCACCATTTCTCACCGGGTCTGGCGATAGCCTCTCAACTACTCTCCCTGTGTTTTTCTCCAAACCAGTCTCTGTGATATACCCAGAATGATTTACTTAAAATGTAAATATGAGATTGTTCTCCTTAAAAACTCCCAAAGACTTCACATTAGTAATAGGATAAATATTGAGAGTCCAAAATAGGGTTCAAGCAATAATACAAAATTGGTTCCTTTTATTTCTCTCTACCTTCCTCTTATGGTATGAACCTTTTTGGTAAAAATGATTCAGTAATATTTTATTCCTCCAAATGTGACATGGTCCTTCTTGCCTCCTAGAATATGATCTTCTTATTCATATGCTTTTCCCACTATCATTCTATATTTATAGATTAATAATTAGCTCTTACTCTTATTTTTGTTTGCTCTTTAATCCTCCTCACACCAAGGGAAGCCTTCTCTGCCATCCCTAAATATGAAGGGTTCTCACAACAGTTCGTATTTGTTATCATTAAAGATCACTTTTAAAAGTGATCATTTTAGTCATAATTTTGTATTTATTTTTGATATTTTTATTACTGTATATTTCTTTTTTCTTTTTTATTCTTTATGATACTGCCATTATGAACATATATTACTGTCTATTTAAAATAGATAAATGTGGTCATGCTCTTTGACAAGTCTAGTTGAGTTTCAATACATCCAGTAATTCACTGCATGAATTGTTTTCTATAAGCCTTTTAAAATAGATAAATATGGTCATGCTCTTTGACAACAAGTCTAGTGGGTTTTCAATACATTCAGTAATTCACAGCATGAATTGCTTTCTATAAGCCATGATTCTAGAGATTAAGGAAAAAAGCAGTGGCAATCTGTAACAAGTTGAAGACCAAATATACATGCAACATTGATGTACCCATTAAACTCTCACAAACAGAAAGAGGCTATTTCTTCCCATGACTTCAGAAAGAACATGTAAGGAGGGCTTCAGGAAATATCGATACCCACTGATCTTCATTAACAAATGGGGCTATCCCAAGAAATTGAAATAAGGAGACTCCAGAGGCTGTCTCTCTCAATAGCTGTCTTCGTCCTTTTGAAACTGCTTGTTGCACAAAATAGGGAGCACTTGTGTAAGTGATACACAGGCAGGCTCAGTCCAGCTACTATTTTCATGAATCTATCTTTTTGAACAGATTGAGTGTAAGAAACCCATGAGTCAAAAGGTTTATGATAAAAGAGGTAAAATGACCTTGCATTCTTATCTAATTTTGCCACGAATAAAGCTGAATACTCACATATGAATATATATGGATGCACACACACACACACACACACACACACACACACATATTCCTTGCATTAATTTTTCAATTGTTTAATTATTCATGAGGAGAAGAGGTTTGATTTTGTATTTCCAAACTCTCAATTTTTGTACAGGCTTTCACTTCAATACCTTTTTTATGTTTTTGTTTCTTAATTTTTTTATTTCAGCATATTATGGGGGTACAAATGTTTAGGTTACGTATATTGCCTTTGTCCCAGCTGAGTCAGAGCTTCAAGTGTGTCCATCTACCAGATGGCACACACTACACCCATCAGGTGTGTATATACCCATCCCCTCTTGCCCCCTCCCATCTTCCCAACACCTGATAAATGTTATTACTGTATGTGCATTTAAGTGTTGAGCAGTTAAAACCAATTTGATGGTGAGTTCATGTGGTGCTTGTTTTTCCATTCTTGTGATACTTCACTTAGTAGAAAATACTTTTGTCAGGCAAAGATTAGTAGTTGGAAAACCATGACTCTGCCGAAAGAACATCTTGATACAGACTTAACTATAGCATCACTAGACATGTGACTCTTTTTAACCAGAAGGATACAAATGACTTTCAAATGATTGCCTAGTTGATTTTTACAGTAGCCTGCAATAGCTTTCCAATAAGTACAAACCTTACTAGTTAATTTTAGGCTCCAGAGTATCAGTGTTAGGCTTTAATTTGCTGATGTTAGGCATGAGAAGACAGCACTATACTAGCTGCCTTAAATATTATTCCTCCTCAGTTAGTCCCACTGAATTTAGAGGTAATTTTGGGACTGTGTCTGAAGTGATCTTATATTCATACATTTGCCAGAGATTTCTAGAGAGCACAGAACATGATCTCTAGTTGACTCTTGACTGCTAATTTCATCATATTAGATTATGGGCATGATGAAATGTGAAGGATTGTTTTGTACATCTCACAGAATTTGAATTCAACTGCCAAGAGATTGTAGAATTAATCAAGCAATAGATAAAGAAGAATAAGTGTTCTTGCTTTATAGCGGATATATCATTTTTTTGGATAAAGTATTAATATATCATTGTTTCTCAAAATAACCAAAGCATTAAAAGTTTGTGACTGGTTCAAAATGAGAGAAGTAGCTTCTGCTAGAAATTAAATCAATACATTACTTCCTTCTTTGAGTAAGTATTGCTACAAAAAATATGTCTGCTGGATTAATTAGCATGTTGATTGACATAATTGATTTGCATACTGTGGCAGCCATTTATGGATTAATCCCCACTGAAAAAATTGTATAGAATTATTTTACAAGTAAGTATTGTTGGAAAACTCTGTCTCTAGGTCTCAGGAAGCTATCAGATTGATCATGTGTTTTCAGTGTACAGTCATAATACAACTGTATATCATTAGTGTGCATTAAACACTTTACATTATGTACTCTACGTATATTTTCTCATTTAATGCTTCAAAAAATTTGTAAGATAGGAAACAGATTCAGATTTAATTGTTCCACTGAGGTCAAAGAGCAGAATAACTCACTAAAATATCAATGTCAGAGATTCTTCTTCCACTTAAAATGAAGGAAATTACAATAGGTAATAGCTCCTGCCATAATGAGAATACATTGGATAAAGTTTTTTAAAAAATCATATTTTTGATTTTGATTTGATATGTAGAGTATATAATCCATTATCCTTTTACTTTTAACATCATATCTATAGTGGGTTTATTTTACACACTATATAATTGGATCATTTTGTAATCTATTTTGATAATTTGTCTTTTAATTGATGTCTCTGTAAATTGATTTAGACCATTTAATTTAATTATTGATATGTTATGACTCAAGTCTCCCATTTTATTATTTGTTTTCTATTTGATACCTCTTTTTCATTATTCCTGGACCCTTACATCTGCTTTTTGTGCATTACTTGAACAGTTTTGGTATTTCAATTTGTTTATGCTGTTTTTAGATGTACTTCTTTGTATTATTTTTTAGTGGTTGATCTAGGGATTAAAATATATATACTTATTACAATCTATTAATGTCAGCATTTTACCACTTCAAGTATGTCACTAATTTTCTATCTTCACCCTCTCTCCTTATAATTATCTTAAATATAACATCTGACTATATATATATTTGAAATCTATATATTATTACATCTTGTTGTGCAATATTTTGCATGAACTCAGATTATTTACCCTTTCGTGTGCTATTTAGCTGCTTCTACATTTCGATGTCTCAGTTTAGGAACATTTTTCTTTTGCATGAAGTCTTTTAAGTGTTACATGTGACACTAGCAATACTTATGAATGGTCCATTTATGGTAGAAAATGTGTGTATTCTCTGGTAATTTGATGATGATTTCCATATGCTATAGTGTCCATTGATTTGAACTTCATAATTGAATTATTCTGATCTTTAGTTATTTTATTTTAATTGATTATTCATACCTTCTATTATTTACTTATATTGTTTGATATATCAACTTCTAAGAATGTGTCAAAAATCTAATTATAACTGTTGACTTTTTCTATTTCTATTCACATCTCTGTCAAATATTACTTTATATATGTGAACTTATATATTAATGTATGGGTTTTACTTTATATATGTGAATTAGGTGTATTTCTATTTAAAATGTTTACATTTTCTTGATAATATCTTCCTTGAACATGTATTTATATACAATGCCTTATCTTCAACTTTGTCATTTTTAACTACAATACAAATTTTCTTTTGCCTCATATGTGCCTATGTATTTCTTCTCATCTTTTAGTTTTTCAATTCCCTGTATCCTTTTATTTTGTAGCTTATGTGTAACTTACGGCTGAATCTTATTTGTTGTGATATAATCTGAACATCTCTGCTGTTAGCTAGTTTAACCCATTTTAATTTATTATAAGTGATATCATTTTATATTTTATTTACTGTATTTTCATGCTGTGCAGGTTTTCTCCTTTCACTGTGAAAAGTGGTGTTACTAACAACCTACCTAACAGAAGAAAATAAATTATCAAACAGAAAGTAAGAGATATAAACTCACAACACACAATTGCCCCTCTAAGAAAAACCTCACAACACATTACCCTTTGTTAAATTATTAATAAAACCCCCATGGCCTACTGTGTTATCTCTAAGACTTCATTTTCTCAGACTTGAAGAGCTCTAAGTGGACAGTAAAGTTGCAAACTCCCCACTTCAGTTCTTGCCAGCACCAGATTCCGAGGACTCAGATAAATTTAGCCTCTCAGAGAAAAGAAGAAAAAAAAAAAAAAAAAGAACTCCATGACATCTCACAGCCACTTCCTTTAACTTCGAAGCCAGGAGTGTAACGTCTTTAAATCTGTCTGACTCTGACTCTTCTGCTTCTCTCTTCTACTTATAAGGATACTTATAATTATATTGAGTCCACTTGTAAAACTGAGAATAATCTCCCCGTCTAAAAGTCATCTGACTAGCAGTCTCAATTATATCTGCAACCTCAATTCCCCTTTGCCATATAAACTAACATATTCACAGTTTCTGGGGAAGTGGCTATCACAGGGAACCATTATTCTGCATATACTATAACACCTCTTGAATAACTTAAAAATTTACCACTCATTGTATTGCATACATACAAATTAAATATTGAGGCACACCATGTAAATCTATTTTAGCTTTTGTCTTTTGTAATTTAAAAACCAGAAAAATTAATCATATAAACAATCTATATCATTTTAAACTTGACTGCTTTTAGTAATCTATAAAATGAGATCATGATTTATTTCTCCATATTTTTTTCATGTGTCTCAAACACCTAATAGCATGTATCAGACATTTCTAGAAGAAAGCAGCTCTTATGTTGGATGACAGTGATATCTGGCTTTGCTAACTGATGTCTGACTTACACCCTAAGGAAATGACTAGTGGAATAATTTCAAATAAACAGCATGTAACTCAGATATTGTAACTGCCTTGTTTTCAAAAAAAAATACATTACAGAAAATATATTTTATATGTCCTGCAACCATAAACATGGCAAATGTATGTAAAAAGGTCACCTTTCTGTAGGGAAAATAGTCCTTCTCTCCACCTCTCCCGTCTTATAAGTGTCACCTCGAGGTTGAGGCCTGTGGTCATGTGCCATTCCTTCTCTAATAAAAGTGAAATTTTAGGCCATTGATCTATGTATCCAGGGCAACTGATGTTTTCAGCACTAACTGACTTATATAAGTTTGTTCTATTGCTGTATTTTTGCCTCAAAGGTTTCCAATACTTTCTTGAAAGTTGTAACATTTATAGAAAAACTATTTTTAAATATTTAGCACTTTAGAAAGTTTCAATATCAGAAATGATATCAAATGCATCATATTTCCAGGATAGGACACCATACACACTGATAAGTATCTTGGTTCCTAATGTAACAATATATTAGGTCATTAAATATGAAATGTCTGACTTCAAATAAAAAATGCAGTTTGTATCTCAAGAAATAATACAATTAATCAAAGTATATGCCTAAACTATTGACACAGTTTTGCCATCTTAATGGTATCTTGCTTATGCCAACAGTGGAGAAGTCTGGAGAGTGAGTGGTGATGAAATTGTGAAAAACATTTTCCACAACATTCTGAGAATTGAATATGTTTCCTTGCAAGAAATGGTCCAAAGCCTGGAAGAAGCGGTAGTCAGTTGGAACAAGGTCTGGTGAATACAGTGGGTGACAGTTTCCAAGTTCAGTTTCTGTATTCGAGCAGCATTGTTTTTTGCTACATGTGGTCTTGCAAGAGGATTGGACTGTATCTTTTGCTCAATCTTGGCTGCTTAATTGTAAACGTCATCATTTCGTACAATTAGTTGCAGTAGACAACCGCTGTAATTGATTGATCAGGTTTCATGAAGCTATAGTGGATAATAGCAGTGCTGGATCACCGAACAGACACCATTAGCTTTTTTTAATGAATATTCAGTTTTGGATTGTGTTTCGGCACTTCATTTTTATTCAAGCATTGTCCTGAATGTTTGAGATTGTCAAAAGAATCCATTTTCCATTCCACATCACGATAAGGTGTAGAAATGTTTCGCCTTTATGTCATGAAAGCAAAGAAAGGAAAGCTTTCAGACGACTTCTCTTCTGATGTTCATTTAATTCATGCAGCACCTATCTATCCAGCTTCTTTACCTTGCTCATTTGATTCAAATGGTTCAATATTTTTGGAATAGTAATGTCAAATCTTGCTTCTAATTCATGATTATTTTGAGATGAATTCACTTCCACTATAGCTTTCAGCTCATATTATCCACCTTGGTCTCAGGTCACCCACATGGCTTATTTTCAAGATTAAAATCACCAGAACGGAACTTGGCAAACCATTGACGAATTATTTGTTTATCAGCCACATCCTTCCTAAACACTTCGCTCATATTTCAAGCTGTCTGTGCTGCATTGTTTCCACAATGGAACTCATATTCGAAAATAACACACATTTGTGACTTTTCCGTGGTTTCACAAAAATTGCTTTAAAAAAAAATTTGAAAGATAATCACAAGCCAAAATATGCATTTGAAAGAATGAGGATATCCTTTCACGACCAAAAAAATAAAGAAGTATCAAAGTGAAATGTCAGCGATAACAACTGTCAAACCTAGTACTTAAGGAAACCAGACATCCATACTTAATAACCTAATATCATTAACAAATATTCAATTAATCTGTAAATATTTCCATATATTCAAATACCTTATTCCTTTGTGAATATATGTAATAAGCCATGTTAATGAACTTAGTTTATTTCTAGTTATTTATAATATAAACCATTAGGCAATAATCACCCTATAAAAATTTGTCTATTTGTAAGTTTATGTGTTAAAAAATTTCTGTGTCTTTAAGATACATGTTGTGTTTTACAATACTGATGGATGTTCATTGAAATTCAAGATGAATGCTTTGATTTACACTTCCAAAAATAGTATCTGACTGAGCCAACTTGCTAGCACCTTTGCCAACACCATTTATTATTTAAAATTTTTGTCTTTTTCAATTAGATAAGTATTTTCCTTAGATTTTCTTTGAAGATGAATGATTTTGAGTACATTTTAATATGTTATTACATCATTTGTTACTTTTCAATCTGCTCCTATGATCCAATAACTTAGTAAGAAATAGTTCTTTTTGTTTAATAATAATATGTGAAATTCTCCCTCTCATGGAGTATTGCTTAAAATAGTGTGAACTGATTTAAAAATGGCATCTGGCTGTATAATCATGATGGAACTTCTTTTCTTCTCCCACAAAATCACCTATGGTGGCAAATAAAGAGGTGAAAATTCAAAACAAAATTTAAAACTTATGTTAATTTAATGACAGCATCAGAGAAGAAGTTCCTCCAACTATAGGACCAATAAAATGGATTTTTAAAAATATACATTGTTTTCTCTAGGTCCATCTTTCTTAATTACATGACTCATTTCCTTTTCCACAAACACATGGACCCCTGCAGAGATTTTAAGGAGACTTTCTTCTAGGTATAAGGGTATATGAGGGTATATGGTTTCATGTCTTACATTTAAGTTTTTATTTATCTTGATTTAATTTTTGTATATAGCAAGAGACACGAGTCCTGTTTCATTCTTCTGCATGTGGCTATCCAATATTCCCAGCACCATTTATTCAATAGGGCATCCTTTCCCCAGTGTATGTTGTTGTCTGCTCTGTCAAAGATCTGCTGGTGGCCGGGCGCGGTGGCTCACGCCTGTAATCCTAGCTCTCTGGGAGGCTGAGGCGGGTGGATTGTTTGAGCTCAGAAGTTCGAAACCAGCCTGGGCAACAGCAAGACCCTGCCTCTACTAAAATTAGAAAGAAATTAATCTGCCAACTAAAAATATATAGAAAAAATTAGCCGGGCATGGTGGCGCATGTCTGTAGTCCCAGCTACTTGGGAGGCTGAGGGAGAAGGATCACTTGAGCCCAGCAGTTTGAGGTTGCTGTGAGCTAGGCTGACGCCACGGCACTCACTCTAGCCCGGACAAAAGAGTGAAACTCTGTCTCAAAAAAAAAAAAAAAAAAAGATCTGCTGGCCATAGCTATTTAGTTTTATTTCTGGTTTCTCTATTCTGTTCTATTGGTCTATGTCTCTACTTGTATACCAGTACTATCATGCAGTTTTGGATACTATAACCTTGTAATATAATTTAAAGTGAGGTAATGTTTTGTTTAGGATTGTTCATTTATCCAGGGTCTTTTTTGGTTCCAAAAAAAGTTTAGGATTATTTTTATTCTAGGTCTCTGAAATAAGACATGAGTATTTTGATAGGCATTGTACTGAATCTTTTAAATCACCTTGGCCAATGCCTGGGCACATTGCAGGATGTAGGCCAGCACCTGCGTGGGTCGTGGGTCCTTGGGAGGCAACTGGACAGGTTGAAGGTATTGGTTGGTGCCTGGGCAGGCTGCAAGGCTGCAGCTGGTAGTGGGGTGGCTCATTGGCCACAGCTGCTGGGCCACCTGTGGTTTGTGGGGCTGGGGAGATGTGCAGCACCCCAACAGGGAAAAGAAGCTTTATTTTTTTTTCTAAACTCTACAAATTTTTGCAAAAGTAGCAATTAAGTGCTGTTCAAAATCTTTGTAAATGTTTTGAAAAGTTTGTAAAACATTTTGACATATGCCTTTTTTAGGGGTATCGTTTGACTATATTTTCAATTTTGAGCATAATTAATAATATATTCATGTTTTTAACTCTTCATGATATAATTTTTGATAGCCATATTTTCCTAGAAAAGTCGTATTTTCCATTTAGATTTTGAAATAATTGGATAAATTATCTGTAATATTCTTAAAGTTTGAATCTCTTTTTTGCTTCTAATTTTATCCATTTTTCAAAATGCTGTATGTTTCTTATCATAATTGTTGTCTTTATTTTCTAAGGTTTACTTATTGTTTAAACTTTATTGCTCAATTCTACTGCTTGTGTATTTTTAATATATATTTTGTTGTAAGTTGCATATTAAGAATCTATAAATCTGAGAAAATAGCTTTTTTAAGACAATAAGATTAACCATATTAAAACTGCAGAGCTTACAGACTGCAATCATAAATGTTAATAGAATTCTTCACTCTCTAAAATGTACTATATCCTCAAAAAGTTTACATTTTATAACACTTAATAAAGAAAATTTTAGTAAAAAATTACCTATTGCTGAAAACTTGCTATTGATGCTTCCCAAATATTACTGTTGGGTTTCAAAAAATAAGAACTGCAAATATAAAAATATTACTTGCATGTACCTCCATTTATATACGTTTCTGTACATGGTTATCTGGTCACAACAAAGAAAAAAAAAACCTATTAACCAACATATTAAAAAGGCAAATTTATCCCAAATTAATGGACCTTTGCAAGGAAAGAATATTTTCCTTATCTAATTCCAAGTGTTAAATATATCAATCACTGTTGAATTACAATCAACTCTTAAGAGAGGTAGCAGGTTGTAGCAATGAGCCAGGCAGGCACAGAATGTAAATCAACATAACATACTACAGAAAATTCTGTACATCCAGTCATGGGGCATCATTTTACATAAAAGAAAAATAGGGTACAGAGTATTTTACTAGTCTCTGACTACTAGCACCCTAATAGAAATATGCCAAAATCTGAGAAGGTTCAAGTAAAGTCTTTAGTCAACAAAAAACTACAAAGCATTATTATTAGATTTTTATAATACTTAACTGAAATATTTTCTGGAAGATATTCTTTCTGTCCATACTCAAAAAAGTGTTTTGATACCTGACAGAAATGTTAGCGAAAGCACACAATGGGATAGTACTTCTTATGATGTGAAATTTAAGTAAATTAATTGTTTTTGTCACCTGTAAATTTAGCAAGCTTAATTTATCATGCTTGAAGTTAATACAGGTGGTCTCCGGGTTACAGACAATTTACGTTCCTGAAAACAATTTATAAGTAACTCAGATCCCTGATGAACAGCACAATATGGTAATAATAACAATAACAATATTGTAATTCCTCATATTTAGTAATAACAACACAGTGTAATACTGTAATAATAATATCCCTGTACTGTAATAATAAGGTATAGAAACTACTGTGCTCTTTCTTTTAATTTAAACAAACAGAACATAAAAAACAAACTCATACAAAAAGTTTGTATAGGAGATAAGAGAAATTTCAAAAAAGAATATTGAAGGTTAACACCTAATGTTGCAGCAACCCTAGGCTAATAGGAATGTAAACACTTATTTTTATCTTCTAACCAAATCAATAATAACCTTTACATTTCAACAATTAATCCTTTATGCTGCTTAGCAATAATTGATACTTTCATTGGAGCACTGTCTTTCATATGTTCCTTTATTCTCACTTTATCCTTTATAATTGTTCCCACAGTCGAACAACTGAAGCCAAATGCTTTCCCAGTGAATGATGGCATCTGGCCTTTCTCTGACTGCTTAATTACTTCTACTTTCATTTCCATTGTTATCACTTTTCACTGCAGGCTCACCTGGACCTGTAGTGGACTTTCACTTTGGAGGCACGGTCATAAGGGTAAACACAGACTCACAAAATCAAATAAAAAAGTTAAGACAAAAGTGATGCTATGCCTAAGTGACCATATGTACAATGAGACTAGTCACCAGAGTCAAGGTGCTGCGCCTACAAATCACTTACACCATGTGGGTTTGTTTACATGAGCAAAAGAAACTAGTTCCTGAATTATTAGTTTAATTATTTAATTTTAAATTATTCTATGGAGAGCCTTGGGAGCCCATTCGTGTATACAAAACACCATAATTAAGGTCGTTTGTAACCTGGGGACGGCCCATAGCTAAAATGTCTCATAGACAAGAGATTAAGGTGTATCTCAATTACAGAGCTACTGCAACCAACGTATATAGAATCACAAGTGGATCAAAAGAGAGATGGTAGTGAGACAGAAACTAAATAACTGCTCCAAATTATCAATGTCCTTTGAGGAACTGTGGATTTGGCCAGGAATATGTTACTGATTGGACTCAAATAAAGAGTCTATCAAATTTTTGAAGTAGTTTTGAAATAATTTTGAAGTAGTTTTTTGAAGTAGTTTTTAGTTTAATCTTTGAAAGCAAAGATTAAACTAAAATTTTTCGCTTACTGAAAATGTAAAGTGATTGTTGTGCTCAAAAACTTGTATAAGCAGGAATTGGGCTAAGAAAGCTGCCCAGCCCCAACGAAAGGGGTATTTCTCTAATTCTCAGTTCTGGTACAGCCAACGAGGAAAATGGCAAAAGAAAAATTTCTCAGGGATCCCAGAGTCAGGGAAAGGAGATACTTCTCATAGGCAGTAAAAGGGTGTAATGAAGAACTATTCTCCACCCTCAGTAGAAAGTTCACTGGAATTCTGAGTTGCTCTAGAAAAATGTCTTGTATTTGTCTCCCATTCTCCTTCTCTCAAAATGGAAATATTTGCTGCAATAATTCTGTTCCACTCCTATAAATTGGATGTTGGGGCATAAAATTTATCTTTTTAGTTTATGAATCTCTGGATCAAGAACAACACCATCTGGACCTGATGTAAAGACTACCATGAACACCAAGAAGTCCCTGCCACGATTAGGTGGGATTTTGGGGCATCAAAAGGGCATGCTGTGGTAGTCGTTAGTACTCATCACTAATATTGCCAGTTATTCTTCTGGCATGTGGATACACATTTCTTCCTGACAGAAGTTAGGGGTAGCCATGTGACCTGCTTTGGCAAATAAAAGCAGAACAAAAGTGGCAAATGTAACTTTTGAGAGAAAGTAGTTAAGGAACAAGTGAACTATTCTCTATCTTTCCCCATTATTGTGGTGATCACATAGGCCCATATTTATATGGAGGGACCATTATCAGACATTTCATAGAAGACTACTGCCCAGGAGAATCTCGATGACATGCAGTGGACTTTGTATAGACACAAAAATAAGTTTTTATTGTTTCAAACCAATGATGCATTGAGGTTGTATTTTATTACAACACGAACTAGACAAATCTGAATAATTCAACACAGATGGAGTTTTGATCCAGAAGCTAAGAGTTCTAGTACTGACCACTTGGTTCCCCTTCTCCCAGACTGTGACAGAAATTGCAGCTTTCTTGGAAAGCTAAGGCTGGCCTAATGCTCTGTACTTCAGTTACTCCAATAACTTGGTAAGTACCTAATACTCTGTATTAAATCTCTTTCTGTTTAAAATACCTGGAGTGTACTCTATATCCTACAGGTGAACCCTGACTGATATGTCCATTGAGACAGAATGTCACAGGGTCCAGGGCTAAAATAACCCAATACCTGACATATAATCTGATAAATAAATTGACAGTAGAAGCCAAAATTAAAAACTTGATCCAAATACAAAGACTATAAAAATGGATGGGTGTCCTGCATTATGGAATGGAAATCTGAACCAAATTTGAGTCAATTTACAAAATGATGCTCTTTGGAATTTTAAATGATTCTAATATGAGCCTATGTGGGAATGGTGGATTAATTAAAGGAAATTACGGTGGTGGTAGATGTAGTTTTCGGTGGTCCAATGATAATGAGCAGGGTAGGAATTAAATTACTATACTTGGTATCAAAACCTTTTTAAATTCTAAAGACTGCTCAACATTTTCTGGCTTTCCTGTGAGACAATGGGCTTCTTAGAGTTTCCATGCATTTTATACATGGTATTGGTAAAAGACATTGTTGTAGAAGTCTCTGTATCGGAAAGGAGTCAAACTTTTGATTAGATATTTGGAAGATAAACTGAATTATGAGACGCTTTGATTCTAAGACGATGCAAAGAATAGAAATAGATGGAAAAGGAAATATAATATGTAATATAAATGATTTCAGTAGGTAAACTGTGTTTACTTTAGTGAGGCTATGAAAAATTATTAGAGTTATATAATATAATATATGGAAAGCACATGTCTTCTAGAAGTAGCCACTAAGAAAAATAGGAAAAGTGCTACGTTTATTTGGTTAGAACTAATGTTTGATTTGCTTTTGTACGTGAAAATAATCTGATGCTTTTATCAAAATACATAACCTGAAAATACTGGTTCTGAGAAATCAGTATACTGGTTCTCATTTTAAATGATCTGAGACTAAAAGAAAATGAAAAAAAGTATTTAGAAACTTATTTCTATTGAAACAGTTAGAAGAAATATAAACAGCACTGGAACTCAAGAGGTTTATAACCTATTAGGAAGAAAATAATAAATACGGACGATATTAGCAACAGGATGCCACCCAGCCAGTTTGAAAACACAACTATAAAATGTGCAATTCTCCCTTAGGTGTTGTAAATTGACCACATAATGACATAAAAAATTTCACATGCGAGAAAAATGAGATAACACATGCAGGATAATTGCTGCAAAAAAAAACTGTAACACAAGATAAAATGTGTTATTTAAGATTTATATTAGGGTACTTGACAGTTGTTTTATTTTGAAGTTCCATGTTTGCTTTCAAAAGCCCTATTACAGAAATCAGGCCAGCTGTGCATGGCCAATTTCAGTAGTAAATATTTTTTTGATGTTTTGAGTATCTAGTAACCTACTCCCCCGCCCCGGCCCCTTTTTTCTTATGTTAGTCAAGGTTCTCCAGAGAAACCAAACTGAGAGGACATGCATGTGTGTGTATGTGTATAATCTATAATATGGTGGTGAAAATGGAGAAAAGAAGATAGAACTTGAAAATATCTACTTGGAAGGACATTGACAGGAAATTTGACTAAATGAATGAGGAGAGATGAGGATTCAAAGATTAACCTCGAGTTTATCATGACTTCAAATGTCCCAAATGTCTATTTATTTTAATGGAAGCCTTTGGAAAAGTTATTGGTTATTGGACAGTTTCTTACAGAGAGACAGAGAGAAGGCGTGGGGATAGACAGAGAGACAGAGAGATTAATTTTAAGGAATTGGCTTATGTGATTGTGGATGGTGGCAAATCCAAAATCTGGAGGGTAGGCCAGTGGGCTGGAGACCTAGGAAGAGTTGATATTGTGGGTGGAGTCTGAAGGCAGCCTAGAGGCAGAATTCCCTCTTCCTCAGAGGACCTCAGTCTTTTTCCTCTTAAGCCCTTCAACGGTTTGGATGAGGTCCACCCCCATTATAAAGGGTAATCAGATTAAGTCAGTCTCCTGATTTAAATGTTAAGCCATCTAAAATATACAATCACAGAAACATGTAGGCTAGTGTTTGACCAAATATCTGGGTACTATGAGCTAGCCAAGTTGACACATGAAATTAACATCAAAATTCATAAAGGAGCCTAGGACCCTCCCGATATTATTTTTTTTCACCTCATATTCACTCCCATATGTATGAATAACACTGAGGACTAAATTCTCAATAAGGGTTTAATGTTCAACTCCACTGCCAGGGGCATTTATATTTTTAAAAAGTTTCTAACCTAAAATGATTAAATTCTCAATATATAATTTCAATTTCACTTTGTTAGCAGAGAATGATTATTTTGAGTAATACCCTTTCTCTTGCTTCATACATATAGCACATAATCACTCTTTTGTTCTACATTGACACAGTTTGCACTGATTATAGCACCAACACATTGGTGTTACCTCATTACAATTAATTCAATTCCATAACATTGATTTTGTGACCACTTTATGCCAGGACTGTGCCAGAAATCTTAAAATTATCTCATAAATGACCTTACAGTGTAGCGAGGGATACACACACACATAAATAAAACACTGCTTGACAAGTGCTGCACTAATTGTATAAACAAACTATTTTAGGAGCAGAAAAAATAGAATTATGGTTTCAATCTTGAGTAGTCATTTTCAAAAATATAAGATGACAATTAGCTATGTGTTGAATGATGACTCACTAGATGGATTATAGGCAGGGAAGTAGAGAGTGGAATTTAGCAGACAAGGGAAAGCATGGGGGTGTTAGGAGGAAGAACTGAAGCTGGCTGGAGCACAGGCTATCTGAGTAGATTGTGGGTGGTCAAGCTAAGAGCTGGGTTGGGCCAGATAGTGAATGCAATACTGGGAATATTGGACTTGACCCTGTAGGGAATACAGAGCCACTGAAAATATTTAAGGCAATAAGCAGCATCACCAGATTCTTGTTTTAGAAATTTAATTTTTATAGAAAAGGATGAATTAGAGTCTGATAGAGATTTGAGTCTGAGAAACCAATTAGGAAACAGTTATAACTGTTCCAACAAGAAAGAATCTAGAACATAGCAATGAAAATGGAAAAGAGAAGATGGATTTGAAAATACATATTTGGAAGGACGTTGATAGGACATTTGACTAAGTGAATGTAGAGAGATAAGGCTTCAAAGATTAGTCCCAGTTTTCTTATAATTTCAAATGTCACAATTCTACTATTTTAATGGAAGTTTTTCTAAAAGTTATCTTTTTGAAAGAAGCTACTGAACATAATTTAGTTTTGTAATACATTCACCAATATGAGTACTATTTTATTTTACTATAATTTATATCGTAGTTTTATTTACATTTGTGATGCTTATTTATTTATTTTTCTGTTTTTAGTTTACTCATCTGTGGCCATTGTAAGAGACCTGTTTATTAGAGATTATCCATAATTTTAGTTTATTCCTCATAATAAAGGGTGGATTGAGAAATCAGAGAGCAAAATCGCAAAGGAGGTGTACTATTGAGTGAAAAATTTATAAGCAAAGGTCAAGGAGAGTGTTCTGTGGGATAAAGAGAAGGCTTTAGTCTTGAGGTTGTGTGACAGGTATTGTGTGTATGTGTGCACATTCAGAGACTTTATTTCCTAACTTTATTTCATGAAAGTATGTCAGAGAATTTAGATTGACTTTGGCCTAACTCCAGATTGGAAGATTTTATTATAAATATATCAATTTCATGTGTTGTAAATAAGTGAAAAAGCATGAATTATTATTTATTTTATTGTCTCTAACTTCACTATTAATAGTAGAACTACATTGTGTTATAAACATATTGCTATTGATCAGACACTGGCAAACTATAGGCCACAGGCCAAATCTGCTCTACCACCTGTTTTATACCCCCACAGCCAAGAATAGTTTTTACATTTTTTAAAGACTATAAAAAGAAAAAGTAGACTATGAGAAAGAGATCGTAAGGGGCCTGATATAGTTCGAATATTTGTCGCCTCCAAAATGCATGTTGAAATTTTATTCCCAATGTGGCAATATTGAGAGGTGGGACCTTTAAGGGGTGATGGGATCATGAGGGCTCTGCCTTCAGCAATGGATTAATCCATTCATTATCTAATGAATTAATCCATTCATTATCTAATGAATATCACTAATGTGATATTATGGAAGGAGAACTGGTGGCTTTACAAGAAGAGAAAGAGAGACCTGAACTAGCACATTAGCATACTCCATCCCCACTTGAACCCCACTACAACCTGCCCTGTGCTACATTGGAACTTTGCAGAATGTCCCACCAACAAGAAGCCTCTCACTCGATGTGGCCACTGGACCTTGAACTTCCTATACTCCATAACCGTAAGAAATAAATTCCTTTTCTTTGTAAATTATCCAGTTTCAAGTATTCTAAGTAAACAGAAAATAGACTAAAATGGGGCCCATAAACCCTAAAATATCTAGTTTGCCCTTTAACCAAACAAATTTTCAGACTCCACTGATGAATAAAGGCTTATTTCTCATACATGTCTTTTGTTGTAACTTCCTTTTTGTTTATATGTACATTGTCTTACTAAATGAAGGATAAACTCATCAAAAACAGCAATGGATCTATTTCCTCAGTATTTGGCACAGTGTAGCACAGTTGCTCATATCTGTGAATCTGTGATTATGAAAGTTTGTACAGATCACAAAGCCTCCTAAAAGTTGTGGGATCCAGAAAAGGAAAGGGAAAGAATGGTAAATTCTACAGGGAGGAAAAAAAAACGAAATAGGAACAAAAGACATTCTGATAAGAATAATTCCAGTTTGAGATGTCAAGAACTCTCTGAGGTTCATGCCTCATTAATTTTTTTATCCTTATACAAATAGAAATTAAATAGATTTTTATAAATCACTACCTTGGAGGCAGGCAGGCAGTTTAACAAAATATATAACCATCTGAGTTGTATGATTAACATTATATGACTAACACCCTTTTAAATGGGAAATGAATTTATGATGAGCAAAATGGAAGTTTTATTGATCCTCTAAGGAAGAAGTCCTATAAAAATGTGTGACATGCAGGCCTGCATTCTAAAAGGGTATATTAATCCTTTGACTATATCAGTTTACCTCATCTGCTTTGAAAGCAAATATGTAATAACATATATGACACTGTTTTGACGAATCCATACTGGTTTTAAATGTATTTTTCTGTAATATATTTTTCTATTTAATGAAGAAAGTAAGTCAATAAAAAAGTAGACAGGCAACATTGTAGTGCCTTAGTTTGTGTTCTCTGGCCTTATACTGCCTTAACTTGGATACCGCTTTTCTTCCAGCTGGCTGTCACCGTAAAATATAAATCAATTGCTTCATTTTTCTCATCTATAAAGTGGGTATAATACTAAGGCCCACTTTATAGAGTTTATGAGAGGATTGGAAATAAGGTAATATATGTAAGTATGTATAAGAGTGCTAAAAACATGATAACTAACAAGATAGAAAATATTGGCTAATTTTTATTCTTCAATCTATTAGAAAATATTGACTTGACTAGTTCTATTTCTTCTTCTTCTTTTTTTTTATTTCAGCATAATATGAGGGTACAGATGTTTAGGTTACGTGTGTTGCCCTTGCCCCCTCTCCCCTCTTCAGTCCAGGTTTCAAATATGTCCATCCCATTGCGTGGTGCACATTGCACTCTTTGTGTGCACATATACCCGTCCCCTGCTTCCTCCTCCCCCCTCCCCCCTGCCCAATATCTAATAGATGTAATTCTTATATATGCACTTATGTGTTGATCCGTTAATACCAATTTGATGGTGAGTACATGTGGTGCTTATTTTTCCATTCTTGGGATACCTCGCTTAGTA